>JAKCWB010000078.1:0-40226 GCA_022388445.1 Zophobas atratus | reverse complement strand
ACAAAAAACGTTGAAATATAGTTCAAATTCAATAAAAATCGACAAAAATACAGTTTCTAGCTAAAATTTGATGGTTTCGTTGCACTTTCCGAGCCCGTAGGGTATCTGAGTGGCTTAAAAGTACAAGAAAACACTTCAAAAGTGACGTTTCTGAAGAATTTTAACAGTTTTCTTGTATCTACGAACGCCAGAATGCATAAAATTGACCTAAACGTCTCCTTTTCCTATTCTGAGTCGATTCTGCATG
The DNA here is from genome assembly GCA_022388445.1 of Zophobas atratus. Classification (NCBI taxonomy): domain Eukaryota; kingdom Metazoa; phylum Arthropoda; class Insecta; order Coleoptera; family Tenebrionidae; genus Zophobas; species Zophobas atratus. The sequence goes on along the minus strand of JAKCWB010000078.1, from coordinate 39,979 downwards.
CTTTAAGTGTGTTTGGTGGCTCAGAACCATCAAAAAACGTTGAAATATAGTTCAAATTCAATAAAAATCGACAAAAATACAGTTTCTAGCTAAAATTTGATGGTTTCGTTGCACTTTCCGAGCCCGTTGGGTATCTGAGTGGCTTAAAAGTACAAGAAAACACTTCAAAAGTGACGTTTCTGAAGAATTTTAACAGTCTTCTTGTATCTACGAACGCCAGAATGCATAAAGTTGACCTAAACGTCTCCTTTTCCTATTCTGAGTCGATTCTGCATGCTTTAAGTGTGTTTGGTGGCTCAGAACCATCAAAAACGTTGAAATATAGTTCAAATTCAATAAAAATCGACAAAAATACAGTTTCTAGCTAAATTTGATGGTTTCGTTGCACTTTCCGAGCCCGTAGGGTATCTGAGTGGCTTAAAAGTACAAGAAACACTTCAAAAGTGACGTTTCTGAAGAATTTTAACAGTTTTCTTGTATCTACGAACGCCAGAATGCATAAAATTGACCTAAACGTCTCCTTTTCCTATTCTGAGTCGATTCTGCATGCTTAAGTGTGTTTGGTGGCTCAGAACCATCAAAAAACTTTGAAATATAGTTCAAATTCAATAAAATCGACAAAATACAGTTTCTAGCTAAAATTTGATGGTTTCGTTGCACTTTCCGAGCCGTAGGGTATCTGAGTGGCTTAAAAGTACAAGAAAACACTTCAAAAGTGACGGTTCTGTAGAATTTTAACAGTTTTCTTGTATCTACGAATGCCAGAATGCATAAAATTGACCTAACGTCTCCTTTTCCTATCTGAGTCGATTCTGCATGCTTTAAGTGTGTTTGGTGGCTCAGAACCATCAAAAAACGTTGAAATATAGTTCAAATTCAATAAAAATCGACAAAAATACAGTTTCTAGCTAAAATTTGATGGTTTCGTTGCACTTTCCGAGCCCGTAGGGTATCTGAGTGGCTTAAAGTACAAGAAAACACTTCAAAAGTGACGTTTTGAAGAATTTAACAGTTTTCTTGTATCTACGAACGCCAGAATGCATAAATTGACCTAAACGTCTCCTTTTCCTATTCTGAGTCGATTCTGTATGCTTAAGTGTGTTTGGTGGCTCAGAACCATCAAAAAACGTTGAAATATAGTTCAAATTCAATAAAAATCGACAAAATACAGTTTTCTAGCTAAAATTTGATGGTTTCGTTGCACTTTCCGAGCCCGTAGGGTATCTGAGTGGCTTAAAAGTAAAAGAAAACACTTCAAAAGTGACGTTTCTGAAGAATTTTAACAGTTTTCTTGTATCTACGAACGCCAGAATGCATAAAATTGACCTAAACGTCTCCTTTTCCTATTCTGAGTCGATTCTGCATGCTTTAAGTGTGTTTGGTGGCTCAGAACCATCAAAAAACGTTGAAATATAGTTCAAATTCAATAAAAATCGACAAAAATACAGTTTCTAGCTAAAATTTGATGGTTTCGTTGCACTTTCCGAGCCCGTAGGGTATCTGAGTGGCTTAAAAGTACAAGAAAACACTTCAAAAGTGACGTTTCTGAAGAATTTTAACAGTTTTCTTGTATCTACGAACGCCAGAATGCATAAAATTGACCTAAACGTCTCCTTTTCCTATTCTGAGTCGATTCTGCATGCTTTAAGTGTGTTTGGTGGCTCAGAACCATCAAAAAACGTTGAAATATAGTTCAAATTCAATAAAAATCGACAAAAATACAGTTTCTAGCTAAAATTTGATGGTTTCGTTGCACTTTCCGAGCCCGTAGGGTATCTGAGTGGCTTAAAAGTACAAGAAAACACTTCAAAAGTGACGTTTCTGAAGAATTTTAACAGTTTTCTTGTATCTACGAACGCCAGAATGCATAAAATTGACCTAAACGTCTCCTTTTCCTATTCTGAGTCGATTCTGCATGCTTTAAGTGTGTTTGGTGGCTCAGAACCATCAAAAACGTTGAAATATAGTTCAAATTCAATAAAAATCGACAAAAATACAGTTTCTAGCTAAAATTTGATGGTTTCGTTGCACTTTCCGAGCCCGTAGGGTATCTGAGTGGCTTAAAAGTACAAGAAAACACTTCAAAAGTGACGTTTCTGAAGAATTTTAACAGTTTTCTTGTATCTACGAACGCCAGAATGCATAAAATTGACCTAAACGTCTCCTTTTCCTATTCTGAGTCGATTGATGCTTAAGTGTGTTGGCTGAACCTCAAAACTAAATATAATTCATAAACACAAAATTCTAGCTAAAATTTGATGTTCGTTGACTTCCGGCCGTGGGTATGAGTGGCTAAAAGTACAGAAAACATTCAAGTGACTTCTGAGAATTTTACATTTTTGTATACGAAGCAGAACTAAAATGACAAATCTCCTTTTCTGAGTGATCTGCTGCTTAAGTGTTTTTGGTCAGAACATAAAACGTTGAATATAGTTCAAATTCATAAAATCACAAATCAGTTTCTAGAATTGAGTTCGTTGCATTCGACCGTAGGGTTTGATGCTAAGTAAGAACACTCAAGGAGTTTGGATTTTAAGTTTTTGTATTACACCAGATGCTAATGACTAAGTTCCTTCTATCTACGATCTGCTGCTTAAGTGTTGGGGTCAAACATCAAAACGTTGAATATTAATTCATAAAAATCGCAAATAGTTTCTAGCTAAAATTGATGGTTCGTTGCACCGAGCCGTAGGTATCTGAGTGGCTTAAAAGTACAGAAAACACTTCAAAAGTGACGTTCTGAAGAATTTTAACAGTTTTCTTGTATCTACGACGCCAGAATGCATAAATTGACCTAAACGTCTCCTTTTCCTATTCTGAGTCGATTCTGCATGCTTAAGTGTGTTGGTGGTCAGAACCATCAAAAACGTTGAAATATAGTTCAAATTCAAAAAATCGACAAATACAGTTTCTAGCTAAAATTTGATGTTTCGTTGCACTTTCCGAGCCGTGGGTATTGATGGCTTAAAGTACAAGAACACTTCAAAAGTGACGTTTCTGAGAATTTAACAGTTTTCTTGTATCTACGAACGCCAGAATGCATAAATTGACCTAAACGTCTCCTTTCCTATTCTGAGTCGATTCTGCATGCTTTAAGTGTGTTTGGTGGCTCAGAACCATCAAAAACGTTGAAAATAGTTCAAATTCATAAAAATCGACAAAAAACGTTTCTAGCTAAAATTTGATGGTTTCGTTGCACTTTCCGAGCCCGTAGGGTATCGAGTGGCTTAAAGTACAAGAAAACACTTCAAGTGACGTTCTGAAGAATTTTAACAGTTTTCTTGTATTACGAACGCCAGAATGCATAAAATGACCTAAACGTCTCCTTTTCCTATTCTGAGTCGATTCTGATGTTAAGTGTGTTGGTGGCTCAGAACCATCAAAAACGTTGAAATATAGTTCAAATCATAAAAATCGACAAAATACAGTTTCTAGCTAAAATTTGATGTTTCGTTGACTTTCCGAGCCCGTAGGTTCTGAGTGGCTTAAAAGTACAAGAAAACACTTCAAAAGTGACGTTTCTGAAGAATTTTAACAGTTTTCTTGTATCTACGAACGCCAGAATGCATAAAATTGACCTAAACGTCTCCTTTTCCTATTCTGAGTCGATTCTGCATGCTTTAAGTGTGTTTGGTGGCTCAGAACCATCAAAAAACGTTGAAATATAGTTCAAATTCAATAAAAATCGACAAAATTACAGTTTCTAGCTAAAATTTGATGGTTTCGTTGCACTTTCCGAGCCCGTAGGATATCTGAGTGGCTTAAAAGTACAAGAAAACACTTAAAAAGTGACGTTTCTGAAGAATTTTAACAGTTTTCTTGTATCTACGAACGCCAGAATGCATAAAATTGACCTAAACGTCTCCTTTTCCTATTCTGAGTCGATTCTGCATGCTTTAAGTGTGTTTGGTGGCTCAGAACCATCAAAAAACGTTGAAATATAGTTCAAATTCAATAAAAATCGACAAAAATACAGTCTCTAGCTAAAATTTGATGGTTTCGTTGCCATTTCCGACCCCGTAGGGTATCTGAGTGGCTTAAAAGTACAAGAAAACACTTCAAAAGTGACGTTTCTGAAGAATTTTAACAGTTTTCTTGTATCTACGAACGGCAGAATGCATAAAATTGACCTAAACGTCTCCTTTTCCTATTCTGAGTCGATTCTGCATGCTTTAAGTGTGTTTGGTGGCTCAGAACCATCGAAAAACGTTGAAATATAGTTCAAATTCAATAAAAATCCACAAAAATACAGTTTCTAGCTAAAATTTGATGGTTTCGTTGCACTTTCCGAGCCCGTAGGGTATCTGAGTGGCTTAAAAGTACAAGAAAACACTTCAAAAGTGACGTTTCTGAAGAATTTTAACAGTTTTCTTGTATCTACGAACGCCAGAATGCATAAAATTGACCTAAACGTCTCCTTTTCCTATTCTGAGTCGATTCTGCATGCTTTAAGTGTGTTTGGTGGCTCAGAACCATCAAAAAACGTTGAAATATAGTTCAAATTCAATAAAAATCGACAAAAATACAGTTTCTAGCTAAAATTTCATGGTTTCGTTGCACTTTCCGAGCCCGTAGGGTATCTGAGTGGCTTAAAAGTACAAGAAAACACTTCAAAAGTGACGTTTCTGAAGAATTTTAACAGTTTTCTTGTATCTACGAACGCCAGAATGCATAAAATTGACCTAAACGTCTCCTTTTCCTATTCTGAGTCGATTCTGCATGCTTTAAGTGTGTTTGGTGGCTCAGAACCATCAAAAAACGTTGAAATATAGTTCAAATTCAATAAAAATCGACAAAAATACAGTTTCTAGCTAAAATTTGATGGTTTCGTTGCACTTTCCGAGCCCGTAGGGTATCTGAGTGGCTTAAAAGTACAAGAAAACACTTCAAAAGTGACGTTTCTGAAGAATTTTAACAGTTTTCTTGTATCTACGAACGCCAGAATGCATAAAATTGACCTAAACGTCTCCTTTTCCTATTCTGAGTCGATTCTGCATGCTTTGTGGCGGCACCGTCGGGTCTTTGGCTATTTTGCTTATTTATATTTAGTGTCCGAGTTTTTGTGCCGAGGGCCGTCACAAAAGAGTGCCCCTTAGGTCCTGGCCCGTGAGGGCCGATTCGGGGAATGAGAAGGGCAAATGAGACGCAGTCTCGCTCCATAGGTTATCTATTGTAAATTGGTAACACATTTTGACGAGCTAACAGTTATCGGAGAGTTACATACTCAAACAAGAAAAAGGGGTGATTACGGTTACAGTATTAGGAACATTAACTGTGCATCTTACGTTAATATATGGACATAGAGAGACCAGGGCGGTGAACCCCGGTATCTCGTTAAGATTACTGAATAAACGCATATCAAGCAGTAAGCGACGGAATCTTATCTATAAGAGTATAAATTTATGCCTTCGTTACGGAAGAACATAGAAACGTATTACATATGAACATTAAACTAGCCTATAACATTTTTAACTGAGGGTTGTCGGGGGGGGGAGTTGCGATCAATCGTGGTAACAGGGTCACGAGTGCCTGGAAGGGTAGCGGGTCTCGCTTTTGGTTACTCCAGGCGCTCAAAGTGTATGGGCGAGCCCGAGGTTGGCACCCGGGCCTTGAGGACGTAGAACTGTCCGTTTATCAAATTGAGGGCGGTGACAAGGTACACCGTTGGGCAAAAACGGGGGGCACGAACCCTTGCTGTTTGGCATGGAGGGCCCACATCAAGCCGGAAAAAGCTGATCCGATACGGTGGATCATTGACTTGTCGAACCAGATTCATACCGCGGGCCTGTTGAGTCACCGTCGAATCGCCGGTAAGCGCCGATAAGGCGGCCTTCGCAAGGGCAGAACCGCATAAGTAGGTCAGTGGGACTTACATGTCAGCAGTTCAGCGATTGTATGGAAAAGTCGGAGGGGGGAACCTCGGCGAAGCGCCACTGTCCCTCAATGGAGAAGGTCGTGTTGGAAGCTGTCCTTCCGTACTTGGCACTAGCACAGCGGCCGGAAGTTGGGTATCACGATTAGACTAGGAAGCAGGCCCATCCGCACGCGAGACTGAATCGGAATCGAATTGCCTTCTAATTCTAATCCGGTTGTTTTTATAGGGTTCTCGAGCGTGAGAATATCGAAGATAATGTAGCAAAAAAAATCTATTTCTCGCAATTCCGTCACCGGAAACGGCGGCAAGTGTTTTTATCAGTGCATTTCCCATAATTAATTGGCATCGGACCACCAGAATGATAACGCATTCGTCAGACTTATTGGCCTTGATCTCAAGTGTTTGTATTGACCCCAAGTTTCCCATGCAAATGTGCATATTAGTTGCAACTGGATTGATTTGATTGGACGTGACGATGTTCTCCATATTTGGGCATGGAATGCATTTTGCTGATTATTCCTGGAATGAAGTGTGACTGTGTGGGGCCATGGGAAGCGATCGCTTGCCTTGAAGATTATGTTAATTGACAATACTGGGAAGTTCGGACTTTTGGTTCCCATGATAATGAAGAGTAGGCTCGTTATGAAAAAATACTGTGTGCCACAGTAGGGCTAATTTAAGGGTTGAAATTCCGGTTCACCACAACACTCCCCGCTTTAAGATGAAAATATGAGCCTCAAGGTGCTCGTATTTTCTCACAAGACTTATGACTACGTACAGAACTATGGTAACACGGTCCAGCAGTGAGGGTACTATTTTTGAAAGGTTTATTAAGGTGTGAAAGTTAACATACGTATCCTCGCTACTAGCTTACAAGTTTGGTTGCCGGGAATGCTCAGCTAGTCCCTTTTGGGCACTGGGTCTTCGGGGTTGGTAAATCTGCTTTCCTTCATCATTACGAAGCAGTGAGTGTTCCTTCTCGACGTGGTTTTCTTCGTCCGTGGATGAATCTAACTCAGTTTCGATAATCGTGGCTAACCGATTGGAGATGTTTTGATACAGCACTGCACCTCGCGCACTACACTGAATTGGTGATGGTTTAGCTGAGACAGCACGAGAAATACTGCGGGAAGTCTCCCGGGTGGTTGGGTTGTGACTGCGTTCATGAGCTGGTGCTGCCTGAGGGTCGGGTGGTGACGTTGAGGGGCCATCTGGCAAGGTTGCAGGTTGCGAACCCAGAAATGAGACAGGTCTGGGAGGCTGTGCTGGGATGTCGTAGCCGTGGGGATCATGCCAAGAGGCTGGCCTTGATACGGAGTTGCGTCCGGGGAAGCCCCATGTGAACCCGAGGTATGTCGGAGTGGGTGGACGGCTCGTGTTGGTGGTAGCCGCCCGTGGACGCCAACTGGCACTCCGAGCTCGAATGATGAGATAAAACATGAAACAAAGGAGTAGATTAATGGCGATTAACTCCAGGATCACGATGAGTATTTCCCACACCGCCCCCTCTACGGGGGTGGAATTGGCTGTATTGCAACGTGCGGTGTACTGTAGTTCCGTGGATCGACTTTGGTTTGGTCCCGGAACATTGCCGTGCTGTAGGTACAGGGAAATGGTATCCCCACACCGAGTGGATAAGAGGTAGAAGTTGTCCCTTGTGCTAATGTGGCCATTGGTTCGGTTATTGCCCGTTTTCCAGAAGAGGTGAACTTCTTCGGTGGCAGTCTCCGGAGATTCCCATGTGACGTTTGTGACGTCCAATCGTCCCTTGGCGGGACCTGGGGTGAGACTCCATTGTCGCTGATATTGTGACATGGGGTACCAACTGTGTAAGATCTGTCGCGGTTAGCTTTTCGCCTGACTCCCAATCTCCACTGCCCACGTTACGCATGCGTTCTGCCCTTATATAAGTGATTAAAGTATGAAATGCTATAATAGATTAGGGATGATCGTGATATTGGTCGCGGAGTTCTGGCAATCGTAGGCTATCAGCCCATTTGTAAGTTGCCAAAGGAGGGGTAAAAGTACCAACCTCATGTCGGTTCGATCTGTAAACAGATAGTCTGTATTATCTTTTCGTCTGTGATTGTTTTCTTATCCTATCTTAATGCTAATAATCTATCCTATGGAGCGAAATTTTTGTATGCTTCTTAAGTTCTATTCTAAGTGGTTATTCTTAATTGTAGGCTAAATAGGTTTGCGGAGAACCCAGGGGTATTCTGGAACGTCTCCTTTGCTACGCGTCTGGTACGGGTGACTGGGTTCCGGTTCTTGTTGAAGCGGAAGGTATTCATCTTGGTGTTGGGTAGGGTCGGCTTCGTTTATCATTGGGTCGTCTTCCATCTCTTCGTTTATGATTTCGTTCCCTTGGTTTTGCTGATTTTCTCGTTTGCGTAGATTCGCTTCTTCCTCATCCGTGTTCTCGGCGAACAATTCCTTGAATCCGTCATAACTTTCTAGGACTGGGCTTAGCACACGGGGTTCTTGTCCGTGAGGCTTACTCATTTGGCTGTCGAGCAAGGGTTGTTGTGTCGGATCGAAGTCGACGTCGTCTTCTGTGTCTGGGTCGACGTCACTGCTCGGCGGTTGATTCGATCGCCATGGTTTAAGACGGCTGACATGTATCAAGGATTCCTTCTTGCCTCCGATTTCCTTGATAACATAATTTACGGGTCCTGTTTGTCTTAGGATTCGATAGGGTCCACTCCACTTCGGTTGGAATTTCGCTGCTAATTTCCGCCCTTTAATTGCTGGTGTATGTAGGTAAACTTTATCTCCTGGTTGGTAACTGTAAGCCTTCGCTTTTCTGTTGAACTTGTCACAGCGAGCTTGATTGTTTCCTTCGATTGTTTCTGCAGCACTTTTCCAGGCTGAGCGCATTCGAGCCAGCATTTCTGTTACATAGTTGTCATCGAGGTCGTATTTCACCCTGGTTGGTTTGGTGAGCGTGTGGAAGGGCAATTCCATGTCCCTTCCATGTAACAGGAAGAATGGTGTTTCCCTGGTAGCTTCATGTATTCGACTTCGATATGCCATTAATACGAATGGGATCATTTCGTCCCATTCGATGTATTCATCAGATAAGTAATGTGAAATCATAGTCTTGAGTACATGGTGCATGCGTTCGATCACTCCGTTGGTGGCGGGTCTGTAGGGGCTTGTTTGTATTTTCTCGATGTCCAGTGTTTTGCAAACTTCTCGGAATAACTCCGAAATGAATTGAGTGCCACAGTCGGTGAGGAGGATATGTGGGGCACCGTGTCTCGTAATGACCTGAGTTACAAAAGCCTTGGCTACCGTCGTAGCTCGCATGTCTGGTATTGGGATGCATTCAGGGTAGCGACTGAGATAGTCCATGCAGGTTAGGAGGTATTGGTTTCCTGCACTTGTCCGGTGTAGGGGTCCCACAATATCTAGAGATATCATGCCCCATACGCAGGATGGGACTGTCATTACTTGCATCTCGGGAGCCATGGCAGGGTGTGTCTTATGAATGTTACACGAGTGGCATCCCTGACAGTAAATGCCTACATCATTTCGCATTCCCCTCCAATAGAAGTTGTTCTGGATGAGTTGTGTTGTCTTGGACACTCCGCCGTGGGCTGTCCACGGGGTGTCGTGATATAATTGAATGATGCGTTTTTTTCATTGATGTGGGTATCACAAGTGCGTCCTCTCTGTGTGGTTCTTCCCGAGTTTTATAACACAGACCGTTAGAGGCGAGGTAAAAGCCTTCAGTATTGATTAGTCGCATTACTTCCGGATCTGCCTTTTGTAATCTTCTTATCTCTTCCCAGTCATAGATGATGGGGACGTTGTTTGGCATCTCGGCGGAGATGTTCTTTACTTCCACCTTCGGAACGTGGGTCAGTTCGGTGTAATCCAGCCTGGTAAATGCGTCGACATGATTCCTTTTTCCTGGTCGGTATTCAATGTCGAAGTCGAATTCCATTAAGCAGATCGCCCATCGCGCTAGGCGAGAGCTTGGATCTTTCAGTGAAAAGAGATATTTTAAGGGTCGATGGTCCGTGAATATGGTGAAGTGGGTGCCTGTGAGATAGACCCTAAAGTATTTTACCGCCCAGACAACCGCTAGTAATTCCCTCTCGATGGTGCTATAGCGCAGTTCAGCTCCTTTCAGGCCTCGACTGGCGTAACAGATGGGGTGTTCAATTGAGTATTTTTGTGCGAGAATGGCGCTTACCGCCACTCCACTCGCATCAGTTGCTAGGACAAAGGGTCTTGTGAAATCTGGATATTTTAAAATGGGTGGTTTAACAAGTGCCTCTTTCAATGCATTGAACGCTCCTTGTTGGTTGTCGTTCCATTCGAAGGGTGTGTCCTTTTTGGTTAGGTCTGATAAGGGTCGAGCAATCTCTGAGAATTTTGGGACGAACTTTCGATAGAATCCGCATAACCCTAAGAATGCTCTTATTTCCTTTGGGTTTGTGGGTGTTGGGTATTTTTCTACGGCCCTAGTCTTTTCGGGGTCTGTTTTGCATCCATCAGCCGAAATTATGTGTCCTAGATACTTCGCCTCTCGCATCATGAAATTGCATTTGGTGGGTTTGAACTTGAGGTTGGCCTCGCGCATTCTTATGAACACATCCCTAAGGCGTTTAATGTGTTCTTGCGGTTCGTTGTTGCTAAAAACAATGACGTCGTCGAGGTATGCTAGGCACTCGGTGCCGATAAGGCCCGAAAATACGGCATACATCAGTCGTTGCCAGGTGCTGGGGGCATTTCTTAATCCCATAGCCATGCGATTGAACTCGTAGTGGCCTGTAGGTGTGCTGAAGGCACTGATTTCTTTGTCCTCTTCTTCTAATTCTACTTGGAAGTATCCGCTGGCCATGTCCATGATGGAAAACAGACTAGCTCCGGTTAATTGATCTAACGTATCTTGCAGTACAGGTAGTGGGAAGAAATCTGGTTTAGTGATCTTGTTTAATTCTCTGTAATCGATACACAGTCGGAATTCAGGTTCTTCGCCCGGAATGGGTTTTTTCTCTACTAAGAGTGCAGGGGCACTCCATGGAGATTGGCTTTCCTTAATGATATCATTATCTAATAGTTGTTGCATCTCTTTATCGAGGATTTCTCTTCGATGGTAGGGTACCCGGTAGGGTCTTTTGGTAATGGGTTGCACCGTTTCGGTGATTATATGGTGTTTGACTCGACTTGTACATGTTAAATGTTGGTCTGGTTTTCGGAAAATGTCGATGAATTCTGCTATTAATTTTTCAAGGGCTTTTTGATGGAAATTATTTTCCTTGGGGTAGTTTAATTTTTGATACAATTCCTCTATCTCTTGTTGCTTTTCTTCTTCTGTCAGTACAGTATTTATAGAAGCGTCTTCAACTTTAGGTTCGTTCTCTACCATGGCTTCAACACACGATCCCATGATTTTGTTTTTGGGTAGCTTTGTGCTTATGTTCAGAAAATTGACTATACGAATCGGGAGGTATTTTTGAGTTGCGCAGAGCACTCGGGCGACTAGTACGACGGGCATTTGGGTATTGCGTGGTTCTATAATGATAAATGGCGAGTTGGCCTGACCCGTCATAATACCACAACAGATCGTCTGGCTTTTTGGTTGGAGTTCGATATCGTGAGCCAAACGAACTATATTTGAGTTGGCTTCTTTCTGAGTTGCCATACCCTGTTTCCTGTGAGATTTCTGCTCAATATCTCTCAACTCCGGTTCGGTATAGTGTTTTGCCTCCGGAGGCTTTAATACAATTTCAGTTTCTTCATTACTCATATCTTTCTTTTTCATCGTAACTTCGTTATCTGTTATGTTAACTTCAGTATTGCTATTCTTAACTTCATTACATTTTACATTCTCACTATATCGGTTGCTATCAGCGTGTTGTTTAACTTTTGTGTTTTCTTTCTCTCCGACGTCGGTAAGTGGGTTTAGATTATCATTTTTGTTGCCTATTTCGCTAGTACAATTTCGCTGCCCTTTTGGCAATGCGGTACACGTGCAAAAATACTCTGCAGAGTTATCAGTAATTGTTCTAATGCTCATACTACTATAATTCTCTTGGTTATTCACTATTCCTTGTTCTACTTTGTTATTGCTTCTCTGTTCTATATTGTCATGGGTTTGATCACTGTATTGAGCCTTGTGGTGATTATTGTTCCTGAAGTTGTCATGTTGGTTATCTATGGCTGCGGTTAATGGTAGATGGCAACCTTGGATTTGTATGGTTTTAGCTGCCCAGCAAATTCGAACCCTAAATTTACTGAGAAAATCCAGCCCTACGAGTATGTCTCCCTTGAATTTGATATCATCGTAAACTATTATAAAATCATGTACAATTTCCGTTTCCTTGCTGAGTTGTAATGGGACTTGAATGATCCCTTCATATGGTATGGGTCTGCCTTGTACGTCGCGTATTACGAGAGCTATGCGTTGGATGACGGGTTTATCCAGAAGGTCAATGACTTCTCGTTTGATTAGTGATAAATCTGCTCCCGTGTCGACAAGGACCACTAATTGGTGTGAATTCCCTGTCACACAGAATCTATTGAGTTCGCTTATGTTCAGACGTATATAGCAGACCTGGCGCCTTGGAGTTTGGTAGGCTAATGTTGGTTGGGATTTGGGTGGGTCCCCTGGCGGACCGTAACCTTCCCCACGGGTTCGGTCCTCGAAGAGTTTAAAGGACGATTTCTTTCCTGATTCCTGGATGCGAAGAATGAGCGACTATTACTCGGTCCTTGTCTGCTGCATCCTTGGGCGTGCGTGCAACACGGCGGGTTTTGATATTGTTGTTGTCGTTGTCGACATTCTCTCTGAATATGTCCTTGTCTGCCGCATCGATAGCAGGTGATGTTCGACTTATCGTAAGAGGTCCTGTTCCTTCCCCACTCTGGCCTGGCATTTGTGTTTGCTGGGGTTCCTGATCCTCGGTGGGGTTGGTTTGTCCCTAGCCAGTGAGGAGGTCGGCCGTCTGGTCCGCGGACTCGGTTGTAATTTGCCTTCCACTGATCATTTGGCCTCTCTCTCTCTCTGACCCTTGGTGGTATGGTTTTTCAGTCTCTTCATCCACTGCTGTAGATGTGGCTGCTGGTAGATTGACTTCGATCTTTCGTTGATAGGTACCCTTTCCGGTGCGTTTCTCGATGAACTCTTCCCTGATTGCTAGGGCGACTGCATTTTCGAAAGTGGCCGGTTGTGCCGACATGACTCGCTGTCCAATGGGCATCAACAGGCCTTCCATGAATTGTTCCAAACATTCCTCCTTTAGATGTTCTTTTCTCCATCTATCCTTATCACCGTCACCAGTTTTCTGATAAGTGGTTGCTGCCAGTACCTGAAGCCTTTCACTGAAGTCAGTGACTGACTCGCCCACTCGCTGCTTGCATGTCCTGAATTGAAGTGTGGCCTCGGTTGTGAATACAGGCCGTTCGTATCTCTTCTTTAATTCTGCCGACCACTCTTCCCAAGTGTCGGTGTCTCGTAATTTGTCATTCCATTCCAGTAAGCGACGAGCGTCTCCAGTCAGTTTTAGCTTGGCCACCTGTACCTTTTGCTTGTCATTCCAGCCTATCAGTTGACCGTAGTCCTCGATGTATCCCAGAAAGACTCGCACTGACCCTTCCCCTGAAAAGCTTGGAATTGATTCCAAGGTTACCGTTGGTGCCTCTGGTCGAGGAGGGTCGGTACCGTTTGTCATTATGAATTCTTTCGTTGGTGTTGGTGTTGGGTTATTTCTCCCACAGTTTTGTTTGTTTAAGTTATAGATCTTTTATCGAGTTATGATTTCTTTTTGAATTCGTAGTCTGAAAATAAGTTTCCAGAGTTATCACTCCTATCAGCTCCTGTGGTTGGTTCGTTTATGCGCTTCGGTGGTTAGTATTAGTGGTACTTGGAACGCGGGTATTCGCGAGATTCCTTTGTTGCTGATTGTCATTGAGGTGCCCCGATGGTTACCGATTGTCAACAACCCCTTGGCTATTACTTCCTTTTGGATTATTGATCAATAAGACACTAGCTTAATGTTCACAATTGATTAATCATTAATAATATTTACAAGTATGCACGTCACTTGGACTGCAAGAAACGAGTCGTGATTGCGTGGTGTTTCTTGAATAATTTAAAAATAATTTAGAGTTTCTGGTTTGTTAGTGGAAACCCACAGTTCTTAAGGTGTAGGAAAATATTCATGGGCGCGCAAGTCATTAAGGGTGGCCTTGAGAAATTTTGTTAATAACTTGTTAAAAGGACACGAAAGTCCTTAAGGGTAGTTTTGTATAGGAATTATTGTTGTTAAATTGTCAACGAAACATAGTTGCTTGATAAAAAGAAATCACTGTTGAGTGGTTACGAGAATTGCAAGTGCGTAATGGTGACTTTATAAAACGGTTAAAATTATCATCGTGGCTAACTTGTTAATGAAAACGCGTGTTCTTGATGGTGGTTTTATAAAAAAATACTTGTAGGCAACTATTAAGGTAAACGCAAGCCTTTTGTTTTAGAAAAAGATTTATTGGGTACGGTGGTTAGGCAGTTTTGAATACACTAGTGAAGCTACTGTTATTTAATTGCAATTAACGGGTGGTAGCATATGTTTAACGACTGGTATGGGAATATTGCGCAGGTATTTCCTAAGTTGATAGATGACATGATCAGCTTTACGCGTTATTCTCAATCTTGAGAGGACGGGGTGCAGAATAAATGCGGGGGTTTTTGTTGTAACTAAGACCATCTGTTGGTTACGCGCGGTCTTCAGGAGTGTGCGACATCACGGCGACTGCAAGTGCAGAGTGTTAGTGTGGGTCTTGACTTTTATTTGTGCTTCCCACCGATAGGTGACGCGAGATTCGCGTGGGAAGGTGCCTGTGAAGTGACGGTGTGCGCCTGGACTCTCATTTACAGCTTCTACCGATAGATGGCGTGAGAGTTCCCATTTTGGTAAGAATCATCCCTTGATTAATTGTTGAGAATTTTTCTAATATGCGGTGTTTTGCGTATTGAACGAGTGATGGTATTAGTTTTGGCGGTTTGGAGAGGCTCTGTTTGTGGTGGGTCTCGGTCCTTTTTCCTCTGTCCTCGTTACATCCCTTTTACTGATTTTTCTTATTGTTGGATTCCCACCATTAATCGGAAGCATTCCGCATTTAATGTCCCTTTTTACCTTTATCTTTCTGCCCACGTCCAAATTGCACAGCGCAGCGTCTTCTGTCGCTTGCCTGCCTGTTATCTCTTTTAGGGGTAATTAGCGCCGATATTCGCTGGCTCGCTTATCGCTTGGTTCCTGGGATTGCATTTCGGGTTTTTCCCTGATGTTCATTCACGCCTTTTTGGACCTGTAGGGTTTCTGGCGGTTGTTTTCGGTGGGTAGCCCTCACGTTTGCTGGGGGGTTCCCGGGGATTTCAAAATTTAAGCGGCGACTCCTTTGAAGATGCCTTGGCGCCTTGTTCTTCTCCCTGATTTGTTCACTCGAGCTTATCTTTTATCGCGTCTCCGTTTCTTTTTCTCTTTCTTTTTCCTTTTTGGACTAAGCATCGGTCGGTGGTCGGTCCTCGTCAGCGCCCTTTCCCATTGTTCCCTCTCTCTTCTTGTTTGTCATCCTCGATACCATATTTTATGCCAACAATGCGTCTTCTTTCTGGCGATTAAAAAATGTATTGGTGGCTTTTCTTCATTCTCTCCCTGACTTTTGAACAGAATGGGTGAGTTCTTGTTCCCGTCCTTTTGTTAAGAAAAATTTCCTTAACTCCATTGTTGTTACAGATCGTAGAGTTTTTGTTAGAAGGAACAGCTGGGACGAGGCCCGTGAGTATAGATGTATATTATTTCTTTCCTTCTTGGGAGGGGTTTTCTATTTCCAAAGATTTTATTACTTTCTTATCTAAATGTTTATTATTTATCTTCATTTGTTTTTTTTCTTTTGTTCATATGTAGCCGCCGTCCCAGAACAGCCGGCCCCGCCTGGAACCGGTGAGTACCGAATTAAATCCTTTATTATGTTCATTCCCTTTCTGTTGTTGTTGTTGTGTTTTTTTTTTTTCTTTGGATGCTGAACCGATTTGTGAAAGTGTTGTGTTTTTTTTTTTCTAGCGCACACGGCCATGCTGAGGCTTGATACCGGTGGGGCCGTGGCAACGGCCGTCCCCGCGGCGGACCTGGGGGTGAAGGGGCCTTCGTCCTGCGGCTCCCAAACGGGGGCCGCGTGATCATCCGGCAAGGCCCACACCACATCACGGTGGTGCTTCAATTTTGAAATAATTTTTTTTTTTTTTTTTTTGGTGTGTTTTTCCTAACGTTAATAAATGGAGTTAAGTGAATATTTTGTTTTCCTTTTCGTACGGTATTTCAGTCGAACACAGGGGCTGTTGTAGTCGCTTAATGAATTATGAGAATTCATAACTTCTGCATGGTAGTGTCTCGGCAGTGTTTATACTAAAAATTCCCGCATAGGCAGAAATGGTAGTTATAAGTTTCTTGTGTGTCCCATCGTGCTCAGTTTCGTTCCCGAAAGCATACAAAATGGGTAAGTATGAAATTTTTCTATGGTTAAATTTTTCCCAAATTTAAAAAAAACGAAACTCTTATTTGTTCTTGCTGTGTAATGGACTGGTTAGCAGCTCTGAGTCTTGCTTCCCTTAGCGTTTATTTGTTTTTTTTTTTTTTCCAGATCACCATCTTCCCCAAGCAGGGGTGAACCCTCCGGGTTCTGACTTTCGCAGCCCTTCTCCCTCCTCCGTAGCGTTGTCAGAGATTTTGGCGTCTCTGGCGACTTCACCCCCACCGCGGCCGGTCTCCGTTCCAGAGTCGGAACTATCCCCGGGGTTCGTGTACGCATCTCCACCTCCAGCGCCGTTCCCTATGATGCCGGGTTACTTCCCGATGGTCGCCCCGGCGCCTCGGTATGAGGTGATCGCCGGTCCGGGCCTTATCATCCCTTGGGGCAGCGCCCGGCACCATCTCCATACCTTGGGGTAACAGTGGGGGTCTTGGAGTACGCAGGTCGAGCACTCATCTATTTTTCTTATTAAATAACCTTAGGTTTTTTTTTTTTTTGTTGTAGTTAATTTTACGAAATGTTTATTTAAATAAATTTTGTAAAAATGTGTGTTTTTCGTTCTCATCTACTTCTTATTAGCCTATTTCTAATGTTTTATTAGCGAGAAAGCTGAATTCAGTTTAATTGGTTGCCTAACCTCCGACCTCATATTGTGATAATTAATTTTTGTTCTTACGAGCAGCGCCTCCTGCGATTTTCTCAAGCAACATTTCCTGTCGGTAAAAGCGTCGCTGATTCCCGGGATTAAAATCGCGCCCTTAATGATGTATTTCTGTTTATTACTGGTTTGGTGCTACTGACTGACAATGATAATGCCTAATGAACTATCTAAAACTATGGTGAATACATTAATAGGTATAGACGTCTTATCCCCCTGTTTGTGAGACTAGCTAATTCTATTTAAAAAGTTGGGTGCGAATAAAGTTAATGTTACAAAAGATTATATCTACGGGTGGCTAAAATTTTTTCTTTGGGACGTAATTTGTTGCTTAAAACTTTGCACGATGCTGCTCTCGTGCCATGAAAATGTTTCTTTTTACGGAACAGCAAAGCTACGCCTGATAATCTGTGTTTAATTATTATTAATTTAAAATTTTTCCTAAAAATTATCCCCTAATTTTTCGTGCGGTTACTTGTTATCTCCTCGTGTTTCTGATGACCTTCGAATGAGGGGAAGAGCCGACTTGTCCATGTTTTTCCTAAGGTTTAATTTATTTTTCGGCCGAATGAAAATGCCAAGAGTTGGCTCTAATTATTTCTTATGACCTTCGCGAGTTGAAAAATTTGATGTTAAAAAAATTTTCCTGGTTCAATTTTGCAATTATACGTAATATGAAAGACGCGTACGTTTTTAATGCAATCTGTGGTGGTTTTATAAGTTTTATGATCCACTTAAACCCAAATCGGTCTGTTATTCATGATGGTATTTTAATTTCAAGATAAAGAATGAGAGAGATGTGTTTGTTTTACGGAGTGAATTTCGCTGGTGCACTTTTGTCGCGCTCACAGCGGATTTATTGCAGCTGGGTGATGATCTCATTTGCTTACAAAACGCCGTCAATCGGGCCAATTAATTATTATCGCCGGATGTATTCTAAACAAGTTATTCTTTGACAGTGCCAATCGCACGAAAGCGTTAATTAATTATTTTCACGAGGTTCCTGCTTACTCTAAGAAATTGTTAGATGAATATTGGGGTTTTCCTAAATTTTATTTAGTATCAAGAATTTAATTTGGCGAATGCCTAAATTGTGAATTTTCCTTTCGTGATATTGCCTTAAATTTTGTTCTGATGCATTTTTACGGGTTTCTTAAATTGCGCAGCTTTATTCCGATTTTTCCAAAAGATAATTCTGAATTTTACCACGTCCCGGAATGTTTTTGATTTTATGGAGTTTAAAATTATTCCTTCTCTTCCTGAATAAATTTAATACTGCTCTTGAAACATTTACAACTTGTTGCCGAAATTTAAAAATTTTGTATCCTGTTCCCGAAATTTTGAAAGATTTTGATCCTGTTCCCGAATTTTAGAAAAACTGGGATCCTGTCCCCGAATTTTAGAAAAACTGAGATCCTGTTCCCGAATTTTAGAAAAACTGAGATCCTGTCCCCGAAATTTAGAAAAATTGAGATCCTGTCCCCGAATTTTAGAAAAACTGAAATCCTGTTCCCGAATTTTAGAAAAACTGAAATCCTGTTCCCGAATTTTAGAAAAACTGAAATCCTGTTCGCAGCGCCATTTTTGTGGCGGCACCGTCGGGTCTTTGGCTATTTTGCTTATTTATATTTAGTGTCCGAGTTTTTGTGCCGAGGGCCGTCACAAAAGAGTGCCCCTTAGGTCCTGGCCCGTGAGGGCCGATTCGGGGAATGAGAAGGGCAAATGAGACGCAGTCTCGCTCCATAGGTTATCTATTGTAAATTGGTAACACATTTTTGACGAGCTAACAGTTATCGGAGAGTTACATACTCAAACAAGAAAAAGGGGTGATTACGGTTACAGTATTAGGAACATTAACTGTGCATCTTACGTTAATATATGGACATAGAGAGACCAGGGCGGTGAACCCCGGTATCTCGTTAAGATTACTGAATAAACGCATATCAAGCAGTAAGCGACGGAATCTTATCTATAAGAGTATAAATTTATGCCTTCGTTACGGAAGAACATAGAAACGTATTACATATGAACATTAAACTAGCCTATAACATTTTTAACTGAGGGTTGTCGGGGGGGGAGTTGCGATCAATCGTGGTAACAGGGTCACGAGTGCCTGGAAGGGTAGCGGGTCTCGCTTTTGGTTACTCCAGGCGCTCAAAGTGTATGGGCGAGCCCGAGGTTGGCACCCGGGCCTTGAGGACGTAGAACTGTCCGTTTATCAAATTGAGGGCGGTGACAAGGTACACCGTTGGGCAAAAACGGGGGGCACGAACCCTTGCTGTTTGGCATGGAGGGCCCACATCAAGCCGGAAAAAGCTGATCCGATACGGTGGATCATTGACTTGTCGAACCAGATTCATACCGCGGGCCTGTTGAGTCACCGTCGAATCGCCGGTAAGCGCCGATAAGGCGGCCTTCGCAAGGGCAGAACCGCATAAGTAGGTCAGTGGGACTTACATGTCAGCAGTTCAGCGATTGTATGGAAAAGTCGGAGGGGGAACCTCGGCGAAGCGCCACTGTCCCTCAATGGAGAAGGTCGTGTTGGAAGCTGTCCTTCCGTACTTGGCACTAGCACAGCGGCCGGAAGTTGGGTATCACGATTAGACTAGGAAGCAGGCCCATCCGCACGCGAGACTGAATCGGAATCGAATTGCCTTCTAATTCTAATCCGGTTGTTTTTATAGGGTTCTCGAGCGTGAGAATATCGAAGATAATGTAGCAAAAAAAATCTATTTCTCGCAATTCCGTCACCGGAAACGGCGGCAAGTGTTTTTATCAGTGCATTTCCCATAATTAATTGGCATCGGACCACCCAGAATGATAACGCATTCGTCAGACTTATTGGCCTTGATCTCAAGTGTTTGTATTGACCCCAAGTTTCCCATGCAAATGTGCATATTAGTTGCAACTGGATTGATTTGATTGGACGTGACGATGTTCTCCATATTTGGGCATGGAATGCATTTTGCTGATTATTCCTGGAATGAAGTGTGACTGTGTGGGGCCATGGGAAGCGATCGCTTGCCTTGAAGATTATGTTAATTGACAATACTGGGAAGTTCGGACTTTTGGTTCCCATGATAATGAAGAGTAGGCTCGTTATGAAAAAATACTGTGTGCCACAGTAGGGCTAATTTAAGGGTTGAAATTCCGGTTCACCACAGCTTTAAGTGTGTTTGGTGGCTCAGAACCATCAAAAAACGTTGAAATATAGTTCAAATTCAATAAAAATCGACAAAAATACAGTTTCTAGCTAAAATTTGATGGTTTCGTTGCACTTTCCGAGCCCGTAGGGTATCTGAGTGGCTTAAAAGTACAAGAAAACACTTCAAAAGTGACGTTTCTGAAGAATTTTAACAGTTTTCTTGTATCTACGAACGCCAGAATGCATAAAATTGACCTAAACGTCTCCTTTTCCTATTCTGAGTCGATTCTGCATGCTTTAAGTGTGTTTGGTGGCTCAGAATCCATCAAAAAACGTTGAAATATAGTTCAAATTCAATAAAAATCGACAAAAATACAGTTTCTAGCTAAAATTTGATGGTTTCGTTGCACTTTCCGAGCCCGTAGGGTATCTGAGTGGCTTAAAAGTACAAGAAAACACTTCAAAAGTGACGTTTCTGAGAATTTTAACAGTTTTCTTGTATCTACGAACGCCAGAATGCATAAAATTGACCTAAACGTCTCCTTTTCCTATTCTGAGTCGATTCTGCATGCTTTAAGTGTGTTTGGTGGCTCAGAACCATCAAAAAACGTTGAAATATAGTTCAAATTCAATAAAAATCGACAAAAATACAGTTTCTAGCTAAAATTTGATGGTTTCGTTGCACTTTCCGAGCCCGTAGGTATCTGAGTGGCTTAAAAGTACAAGAAAACACTTCAAAAGTGACGTTTCTGAAGAATTTTAACAGTTTTCTTGTATTACGAACGCCAGAATGCATAAAATTGACCTAAACGTCTCCTTTTCCTATTCTGAGTCGATTCTGCATGCTTTAAGTGTGTTTGGTGGCTCAGAACCATCAAAAAACGTTGAAATATAGTTCAAATTCAATAAAAATCGACAAAAATACAGTTTCTAGCTAAAATTTGATGGTTTCGTTGCACTTTCCGAGCCCGTAGGGTATCTGAGTGGCTTAAAAGTACAAGAAAACACTTCAAAAGTGACGTTTCTGAAGAATTTTAACAGTTTTCTTGTATCTACGAACGCCAGAATGCATAAAATTGACCTAAACGTCTCCTTTTCCTATTCTGAGTCGATTCTGCATGCTTTAAGTGTGTTTGGTGGCTCAGAACCATCAAAAAACGTTGAAATATAGTTCAAATTCAATAAAAATCGACAAAAATACAGTTTCTAGCTAAAATTTGATGGTTTCGTTGCACTTTCCGAGCCCGTAGGTATCTGAGTGGCTTAAAAGTACAAGAAAACACTTCAAAAGTGACGTTTCTGAAGAATTTTAACAGTTTTCTTGTATCTACGAACGCCAGAATGCATAAAATTGACCTAAACGTCTCCTTTTCCTATTCTGAGTCGATTCTGCATGCTTTAAGTGTGTTTGGTGGCTCAGAACCATCAAAAAACGTTGAAATATAGTTCAAATTCAATAAAAATCGACAAAAATACAGTTTCTAGCTAAAATTTGATGGTTTCGTTGCACTTTCCGAGCCCGTAGGGTATCTGAGTGGCTTAAAAGTACAAGAAAACACTTCAAAGTGACGTTTCTGAAGAATTTTAACAGTTTTCTTGTATCTACGAACGCCAGAATGCATAAAATTGACCTAAACGTCTCCTTTTCCTATTCTGAGTCGATTCTGCATGCTTTAAGTGTGTTTGGTGGCTCAGAACCATCAAAAAACGTTGAAATATAGTTCAAATTCAATAAAAATCGACAAAAATACAGTTTCTAGCTAAAATTTGATGGTTTCGTTGCACTTTCCGAGCCCGTAGGGTATCTGAGTGGCTTAAAAGTACAGAAAACACTTCAAAAGTGACGTTTCTGAAGAATTTTAACAGTTTTCTTGTATCTACGAACGCCAGAATGCATAAAATTGACCTAAACGTCTCCTTTCCTATTCTGAGTCGATTCTGCATGCTTTAAGTGTGTTTGGTGGCTCAGAACCATCAAAAAACGTTGAAATATAGTTCAAATTCAATAAAAATCGACAAAAATACAGTTTCTAGCTAAAATTTGATGGTTTCGTTGCACTTTCCGAGCCCGTAGGGTATCTGATTGGCTTAAAAGTACAAGAAAACACTTCAAAAGTGACGTTTCTGAAGAATTTTAACAGTTTTCTTGTATCTACGAACGCCAGAATGCATAAAATTGACCTAAACGTCTCCTTTTCCTATTCTGAGTCGATTCTGCATGCTTTAAGTGTGTTTGGTGGCTCAGAACCATCAAAAAACGTTGAAATATAGTTCAAATTCAATAAAAATCGACAAAAATACAGTTTCTAGCTAAAATTTGATGGTTTCGTTGCACTTTCCGAGCCCGTAGGGTATCTGATTGGCTTAAAAGTACAAGAAAACACTTCAAAAGTGACGTTTCCTGAAGAATTTTAACAGTTTTCTTGTATCTACGAACGCCAGAATGCATAAAATTGACCTAAACGTCTCCTTTTCCTATTCTGAGTCGATTCTGCATGCTTTAAGTGTGTTTGGTGGCTCAGAACCATCAAAAAACGTTGAAATATAGTTCAAATTCAATAAAAATCGACAAAAATACAGTTTCTAGCTAAATTTGATGGTTTCGTTGCACTTTCCGAGCCCGTAGGGTATCTGATTGGCTTAAAAGTACAAGAAAACACTTCAAAAGTGACGTTTCTGAAGAATTTTAACAGTTTTCTTGTATCTACACGAACGCCAGAATGCATAAAATTGACCTAAACGTCTCCTTTTCCTATTCTGAGTCGATTCTGCATGCTTTAAGTGTGTTTGGTGGCTCAGAACCATCAAAAAACGTTGAAATATAGTTCAAATTCAATAAAAATCGACAAAAATACAGTTTCTAGCTAAAATTTGATGGTTTCGTTGCACTTTCCGAGCCCGTAGGGTATCTGATGGCTTAAAAGTACAAGAAAACACTTCAAAAGTGACGTTTCTGAAGAATTTTAACAGTTTTCTTGTATCTACGAACGCCAGAATGCATAAAATTGACCTAAACGTCTCCTTTTCCTATTCTGAGTCGATTCTGCATGCTTTAAGTGTGTTTGGTGGCTCAGAACCATCAAAAAACGTTGAAATATAGTTCAAATTCAATAAAAATCGACAAAAATACAGTTTCTAGCTAAAATTTGATGGTTTCGTTGCACTTTCCGAGCCCGTAGGGTATCTGATTGGCTTAAAAGTACAAGAAAACACTTCAAAAGTGACGTTTCTGAAGAATTTTAACAGTTTTCTTGTATCTACGAACGCCAGAATGCATAAAATTGACCTAAACGTCTCCTTTTCCCTATTCTGAGTCGATTCTGCATGCTTTAAGTGTGTTTGGTGGCTCAGAACCATCAAAAAACGTTGAAATATAGTTCAAATTCAATAAAAATCGACAAAAATACAGTTTCTAGCTAAAATTTGATGGTTTCGTTGCACTTTCCGAGCCCGTAGGGTATCTGATGGCTTAAAAGTACAAAGAAAACACTTCAAAAGTGACGTTTCTGAAGAATTTTAACAGTTTTCTTGTATCTACGAACGCCAGAATGCATAAAATTGACCTAAACGTCTCCTTTTCCTATTCTGAGTCGATTCTGCATGCTTTAAGTGTGTTTTGGTGGCTCAGAACCATCAAAAAACGTTGAAATATAGTTCAATATAGTTCAATTCAATAAAAATCGACAAAAATACAGTTTCTAGCTAAAATTTGATGGTTTCGTTGCACTTTCCGAGCCCGTAGGGTATCTGAGTGGCTTAAAAGTACAAGAAAACACTTCAAAAGTGACGTTTCTGAAGAATTTTAACAGTTTTCCTTGTATCTACGAACGCCAGAATGCATAAAATTGACCTAAACGTCTCCTTTTCCTATTCTGAGTCGATTCTGCATGCTTTAAGTGTGTTTGGTGCTCAGAACCATCAAAAAACGTTGAAATATAGTTCAAATTCAAAAAAATCGACAAAAATACAGTTTCTAGCTAAAATTTGATGGTTTCGTTGCACTTTCCGAGCCCGTAGGTATCTGAGTGGCTTAAAAGTACAAGAAAACACTTCAAAAGTCTTTCTGAAGAATTTTAAACAGTTTTCTTGTATCTACGAACGCCAGAATGCATAAAATTGACCTAAACGTCTCCTTTTCCTATTCTGAGTCGATTCTGCATGCTTTAAGTGTGTTTGGTGGCTCAGAACCATCAAAAAACGTTGAAATATATTCAAATTCAATAAAAATCGACAAAAATACAGTTTCTAGCTAAAATTTGATGGTTTCGTTGCACTTTCCGAGCCCGTAGGGTATCTGAGTGGCTTAAAAGTACAAGAAAACACTTCAAAAGTGACGTTTCTGAAGAATTTTAACAGTTTTCTTGTATCTACGAACGCCAGAATGCATAAAATTGACCTAAACGTCTCCTTTTCCTATTCTGAGTCGATTCTGCATGCTTTAAGTGTGTTTGGTGGCTCAGAACCATCAAAAAACGTTGAAATATAGTTCAAATTCAATAAAAATCGACAAAAATACAGTTTCTAGCTAAATTTGAGGTTTCGTTGCACTTTCCGAGCCCGTAGGTATCTGAGCTTAAAAGTACAAGAAAACACTTCAAAAGTGACGTTTCTGAAGATTTTACATTTTCTTGTATCTACGAACCCAGAAGCAAAATGACCTAAACTCTCCTTTTCTATCTGATCGATTCTGCATGCTTTAAGTGTGTTTGTGGCTCAAACCTCAAAAAACTTGAAATAATTCAAATTCAATAAAAATCGACAAAAATACAGTTTCTAGCTAAATTTGATGGTTCTTGCACTTTCCGAGCCGTAGGTATCGATGGCTTAAAATCAGAAAACACTCAAAGTGACGTTTCTGAAGAATTTAACAGTTTTCTGTATCTACAACGCGAATGCATAAAATTGACCTAAACCTCCTTTTCCTATTCTGGGTCGATTCTGCATGCTTTAAGTGTGTTTGTGGCTCAGAACATCAAAAAACGTTGAAATATAGTTCAAATCATAAAAATCGACAAAAATCAGTTTCTAGCTAAAATTTGATGGTTCGTTGCACTTTCCGCCGTAGGGACTGATGGCTAAAATACAAAAACACTTCAAAAGGAGTTTCTGAAGAATTTAACATTCTGTATCTACGAACGCCAGAATGCATAAAATTGACCTAAACGTCTCCTTTTCCTATTCTGAGTCGATTCTGCATGCTTTAATGTGTTTGGTGGCTCAGAACCATCAAAAAACGTTGAAATAAGTTCAAATTCAATAAAAATCGACAAAAATACAGTTTCTAGCTAAATTTGATGGTTCGTTGCACTTTCCGACCCGTAGGTATCTGATGGCTAAAAGTACAAGAAAACACTCAAAAGTGACGTTTCTGAAGAATTTTAACAGTTTCTTGTATCTACGAACGCCAGAATGCATAAAATGACCTAAACGTCTCCTTTTCCTATTCTGAGTCGATTCTGCATGCTTTAAGTGTGTTTGGTGGCTCAGAACCATCAAAAAACGTTGAAATATAGTTCAAATTCAATAAAAATCGACAAAAATACAGTTTCTAGCTAAAATTGATGGTTTCGTTGCACTTTCCGAGCCCGTAGGGTATCTGATGGCTTAAAAGTACAAGAAACACTTCAAAAGTGACGTTTCTGAGAATTTTAACAGTTTTCTTGTATCTACGAACGCCAGAATGCATAAAATGACCTAAACGTCTCCTTTTCCTATTCTGATCGATTCTGCATGCTTTAATGTGTTTGGTGGCTCAGAACCATCAAAAAACGTTGAAATATAGTTCAATTCAATAAAAATCGACAAAAATACAGTTCTAGCTAAAATTTGATGGTTTCGTTGCACTTTCGAGCCCGTAGGGTATCTGATGGCTTAAAAGTACAAGAAAACACTTCAAAAGTGACGTTTCTGAAGAATTTTAACAGTTTTTGTATCTACGAACGCCAGAATGCATAAAATTGACCTAAACGTCTCCTTTTCCTATTCTGAGTCGATTCTGCATGCTTTAAGTGTGTTTGGTGGCTCAGAACCATCAAAAAACGTTGAAATATAGTTCAATTCAATAAAAATCGACAAAAATACAGTTTCTAGCTAAAATTGATGGTTTCGTGCACTTTCCGAGCCGTAGGTATCTGAGGCTTAAAGTACAAGAAAACACTTCAAAGTGACGTTTCTGAGAATTTTAACAGTTTTCTTGTATCTACGAACGCCAGAATGCAAAAATTGACCTAAACGTCTCCTTTCCTATTCTGAGTCGATTCTGCATGCTTTAATGTGTTGGTGGCTCAGAACCATCAAAAACGTTGAAATATATTCAAATTCAATAAAAATCGACAAAAATACAGTTTCTAGCTAAAATTTGATGGTTTCGTTGCCTTTCCGAGCCGTAGGGTATCTGATGGCTTAAAAGTACAAAAAACACTTCAAAAGTGACGTTCTGAAGATTTAACAGTTTTCTTGTATCTACGAACGCCAGAATGCATAAAATGACCTAAATCTCCTTTTCCTATTCTGAGTCGATTCTGCATGCTTTAAGTGTGTTGGTGGCTCAGAACCATCAAAAACTGAAATATAGTTCAAATTCAATAAAATCGACAAAATACAGTTTCTAGCTAAAATTGATGGTTTCGTTGCACTTTCCGAGCCCGTAGGTATCTGATGGCTTAAAAGTACAAGAAAACACTTCAAAAGTGAGTTTCTGAAGAATTTTAACAGTTTCTTGTATCTACGAACGCCAGAATGCATAAAATTGACCTAAACGTCTCCTTTTCCTATTCTGAGTCGATTCTGCATGCTTTAATGTGTTTGGTGGCTCAGAACCATCAAAAAACGTTGAAATATAGTTCAAATTCATAAAAATCGACAAAAACAGTTTCTAGCTAAAATTGATGGTTCGTTGCACTTCGAGCCCGTAGGTATCTATGGCTTAAAGTACAGAAAACACTTCAAAAGTGACGTTCGGATTAAAGTGCACGAACGCCAAATTAAAGCTAAACGTTTTTTCCATTTGATGATTCTGATGTTTAAGTGTTTTGGTGGCTCAGAACCACAAAAACTTAAAATGTCAAATCAATAAAAATCGACAAATACAGTTTAGCTAAAATATGTTTCTGCATCGACCTAGATTGATGCTTAAGTAAAGAAAACCTTCAAGAGTGAAAATTACAGTTTGTTTACGACGCATGATAATTGACATCTCCTTTCTATTTGATCGATCTCTGCTTAGTGTGTTGGTGCTCGAACCACAAAGTTAATATGTTCAATCTAAAATCGCAAAAATAAGTTCTTGTGGTTCGTGCACTTCCCGTGGACTGAGGGCTAAAGTCAAGAAACCTCAAAGTCGTTTGAAGAATTACGTTTCTGTTCACACAGAAGCAAATTGCTATCTTTCCTCTGACGATCGCAGCTTTAGTTGTTGGCTCAGACCATAAAAACTGAAAAGTTCAAATCATAAACACAAACGTTCTACAAAATTGAGTCGTTCACTTCCGAGCCGAGGATTTGGCTTAAAAGTACAAGAAACACTCAAAGACGTTCGAAAATTACGTTTCTTGTACTACGACAGAAGCATAATGACTAACGTTCCTTCCTATTCGTCGTCTGCTGCTTAAGTGTGTTTGGTGGCGAACATCAAAACTGAATATATTCAATTCATAAAAATCGCAAATACAGTTCACTAAATTGATGGTTTCTTGCACTTCGAGCCGTAGGGATTGATGCTTAAAGTACAAAACACTCAAAAGTGATTCGAGATTTTACTTTGTATCACGAACCAGAAGCAAATTGACAACTTCCTTCTTAATTTTGTGTTTGGTAGACTCAAACGTGAATAAGTTCAAATCTAAAAGACAAAAAACAGTTTCAAAATTGATGTTCTTGACTTCGAGCTAGGATTGCTTAAAGTCAAACCAAGAGTTTAAGAATTTACGTTTCTTTATCTAGACGAGTGCTAAATGCTAAAGTTTTTTCTTTCGACAAACGTTGATAAGTTTTTCAAACATCAAAAATGAAATATTCAAATTTAAAGATTCGAATATTTCAGCTAAATTATGGTTTGTGCCTTCGAAGGTACGAGCTTAAAAAGAAAACCGTATTTGAAGAATTTTAACAGTTTCTTGTATCTACGAACGCCAAATGCATAAAATTGACCTAAACGTCTCCTTTCCTATTCTGAGTCGATTCTGCATGCTTTAAGGTGTTTGGTGGTAGCCAAAAAACGTTGAAATAGTTCAAATTATAAAATCACAAAAACATCGCAAAATTTGAGTTTGTTGATTTCGTGTTTGAGGCTTAAGTACAGAACTTAAAGTATTCAAGAATTTAAAAGTTCGTTCTGAAGCAATCATTTGCCTAAACGCTCAGAGCGATTGACTAAGTTTGCTCAATCATCGTTGAAATGTTTATTCGAAAAATCAAAAAATTGTTATATTCTTCATCGACAAAGTTTCGCTAAATTATGGTTGATTCAGCTAGTACATGCAATACAAACCTAAGTGACTTTCTGAATTTTAACTTCTTTAAGTCAAGAAAAATGACCAACCTTTTTTCTGTCGACTCAGTTTAAGTGGTCTAGAAACAAAACTTGATAAGTCAAATCATAAATGAAAAACTTTATATGGTTTGTTGCTTCCACCAGGTATGTAAAACAAAACTTCAAAATGATTCAAATTAGTTTATTGAGCAATGCAAAATTCAAATCTTTTCTATTCTATCGCGTGCTAATTGTTGTGCTCCAAACGTTGAATGTAATTATAAAATCACAAACTTTTTAAAATTTGTTCGCATCGCTAGTTGAGGCTTAAGTAAACTTAAAAGACTTTCAAGATTTTAAATTTGTACGACGCCAAATGCATAAATGACAAACGTCTTTCTATCTGGTCATCTGTGCTAATGTGTTTGGGGCTCAGAACCCAAAACGTGAATTAGTTCAAATTCAATAAAAAAAAAATTTCTAATTTAGTCGTGCTTTCGACCTTATGAGTGGTAAAGTAGAAACCAAAATGATTCTAATTCTTTTTGATTGAGAATAAATTGAAGTGTTCTTGTACTTTAAGCCACTCAGATACCTACGGCTCGAAATGCAACGAACATCAAATTTTAGCTAGAAACTGTTTTTTGTCGATTTTTATTGAATTTGAACTATATTCAACGTTTTTTGATGGTGTGTTCTGAGCCACCAAACACACTTAAAGCATGCAGAATCGACTCAGAATAGGAAAAGGAGACGTTTAGGTCAATTTTATGCATTCTGGCGTTCGTAGATACAAGAAAACTGTTAAAATTCTTCAGAAACGTCACTTTTGAAGTGTTTTCTTGTACTTTTAAGCCACTCAGATACCCTACGGCTCGGAAAGTGCAACGAAACCATCAAATTTTAGCTAGAAACTGTATTTTGTCGATTTTTATTGAATTTGAACTATATTTCAACGTTTTTTGATGGTTCTGAGCCACCAAACACACTTAAAGCAGCAGAATCGACTCAGAATAGAAAGGAGACGTTTAGGTCAATTTTATGCATTCTGGCGTTCGTAGATACAAGAAAACTGTTAAAATTCTTCAGAAACGTCACTTTGAAGTGTTTTCTTGTACTTTTAAGCCACTCAGATACCCTACGGGCTCGGAAAGTGCAACGAACCATCAAATTTAGCTAGAAACTGTATTTTTGTCGATTTTTATTGAATTTGAACTATATTTCAACGTTTTTTGATGGTTCTGAGCCACCAAACACACTTAAAGCATGCAGAATCGACTCAGAATAGGAAAAGGAGACGTTTAGGCCCCCCCCCCCCCCCCCCCCCCCCCCCCCCCCCCCCCCCCCCCCCCCCCCCCCCCCCCCCCCCCCCCCCCCCCCCCCCCCCCCCCCCCCCCCCCCCCCCCCCCCCCCCCCCTTTTTTTTTTTTTTTTTTTTTTTTTTTTTTTTTTTTTTTTTTTTTTTTTTTTTTTTTTTTTTTTTTTTTTTTTTTTTTTTTTTTTTTTTTTTTTTTTTTTTTTTTTTTTTTTTTTTTTTTTTTTTTTTTTTTTTTTTTTTTTTTTTTTTTTTTTTTTTTTTTTTTTTTTTTTTTTTTTTTTTTTTTTTTTTTTTTTTTTTAGGTCAATTTATGCATTCTGGCGTTCGTAGATACAAGAAAACTGTTAAAATTCTTCAGAAACGTCACTTTTGAAGTGTTTTCTTGTACTTTTAAGCCACTAGATACCCTACGGGCTGGAAAGTGCAACGAAACCATCAAATTTTAGCTAGAAACTGTATTTTGTCGATTTTTATTGAATTTGAACTAATTTCACGTTTTTTGATGGTTCTGACCACCAAAACAACTTAAAGCATGCAGAATCGACTCAGAATAGGAAAAGGAGACGTTTAGGTCAATTTTATGCATTCTGGCGTTCGTAGATACAAGAAACTGTTAAAATTCTCAGAAACGTCACTTTGAAGTGTTTTCTTGTACTTTTAAGCCAATCAGATACCTACGGCTCGGAAAGTGCAACGAAACCATCAAATTTTAGCTAGAAACTGTATTTTTGTCGATTTTTATTGAATTTGAACTATATTTCAACGTTTTTTGATGGTTCTGAGCCACCAAACAACTTAAAGCATGCAGAATCGATCAGAATAGAAAAGGAGACGTTAGTAATTTATCATTCTGCGTTCGTAGATACAAAAAACTGTTAAAATTCTCAACGTCACTTTGAAGTGTTTTCTTGTACTTTTAAGCCATCAGATACCTACGGCTCGGAAAGTGCAACGAAACCATCAATTTTAGCTAGAAACTGTATTTTTGTCGATTTTATTGAATTTGAACTATATTTCAACGTTTTTTGATGGTTCTGAGCACCAAACACACTTAAAGCATGCAGAATCGACTCAGAATAGGAAAGGAGACGTTTAGGTCAATTTATGCATTCTGGCGTTCGTAGATACAAGAAAACTGTTAAAATTCTTCAGAAACGTCACTTTTGAAGTGTTTTCTTGTACTTTTAAGCCATCAGATACCCACGGGCTCGGAAAGTGCAACGAAACCATCAAATTTTAGCTAGAAACTGTATTTTTGTCGATTTTTATTGAATTTGAACTATATTTCAACGTTTTTTGATGGTTCTGAGCCACCAAACACACTTAAAGCATGCAGAATCGACTCAGAATAGGAAAAGGAGACGTTTGGGTCAATTTTAGCATTCTGGCGTTCGTAAAATACAAGAAAACTGTTAAAAATTCTTCAAAACGTCACTTTTGAAGGTTTTTTCCCCTTGTACTTTTAAGCCACCCAGATACCCTACGGGCTCGGAAAGTGCAACAAAAACCATCAAATTTTAGCTAAAATGTATTTTTGTCGATTTTTATTGAATTTAAAACTATATTTCAACGTTTTTTTGATGGTTCTGAGCCACCAAACACCTTAAAGCATGCAGAATCGACTCAGAATAGGAAAAGGAGACGTTTAGGTCAATTTTAGCATTCTGGGTTCGTAGATACAAGAAAACTGTTAAAAATTCTTCAAAACGTCACTTTTAAGTGTTTTCTTGTACTTTTAAGCCACTCAGATCCCCTACGGGCTCGGAAAGTCAACGAAACCATCAAATTTTAGCTGAAACTGTATTTTTGTCGATTTTTTGAATTTGAAACTATATTTCAACGTTTTTGATGGTTCTGAGCCACCAAACACACTTAAAGCATGCAGAATCGACTCAGAATAGGAAAAGGAAGACGTTTAGGTCAATTTTATGCATTCTGGCGTTCGTAATATACAAGAAAACTGTTAAAATTCTTCAGAAACGTCACTTTTGAAGTGTTTCTTGTACTTTATAAGCCACTCAGATACCCTACGGGCTCGGAAAGTGCAACGAAACCATCAAATTTTAGCTAAAACTGTATTTTTGTCGATTTTTTATTGAATTTGAACTATATTTCAACGTTTTTTGATGGTTCTGAGCCACCAAACACACTTAAAGCATGCAGAATCGACTCAGAATAGGAAAAGGAGACGTTTTTAGGTCAATTTTATGCATTCTGGCGTTCGTAGATACAAGAAAACTGTTAAAATTCTTCAGAAACGTCACTTTTTGAAGTGTTTTTCTTGTACTTTTAAGCCACTCAGATACCCTACGGCTCGAAAAGTGCAACGAAACCATCAAATTTTAGCTAGAAACTGTATTTTTGTCGATTTTTATTGAATTTGAACTATATTCAACGTTTTTGATGGTTCTGAGCCACCAACCCCTTAAAGCATGCAGAATCGACTCAGAATAGGAAAAGGAGACGTTAGGTCAATTTATGCATTCTGGCGTTCGTAGATACAAGAAAACTGTTTAAAATTCTTCAGAAACGTCACTTTTGAAGTGTTTTCTTGTACTTTTAAGCCACTCAGATACCCTACGGGCTCGGAAAGTGCAACGAAACCATCAAATTTTAGCTAGAAACTGTATTTTTGTCGATTTTTATATTTAACTTATTCAACTTTTGAGGTTCGACACCAAAACTTAACATGCAGAACACTCAAATAAAAAGTTGGTCATTTTGCATTCGGGTTCGAATACAAAAACTTAAAATCTCAAAACCACTTTAAATTTTTCTGTACTTTTAACCATCAAACCCCGGTCGAAAGTCACGAAACCACAAATTTAGCTAGAACGTTTTGCGATTTATTGAATTTAACTATATTTAACGTTTTTGATGTCTGACACCAAACACACTAAACAGCAATCGACAATAAAAAGGGACTTTAGGCATTTTACATTCGGCGTCGTAATACAAAAAACTTTAAAATTCTTCAGAAACTCACTTTTAATGTTTTTTTGACTTTTAAGCCCTCAAACCTACGGGCTGGAAGTGCAACGAACCACAATTTACTAAAACTTATTTTGTCGATTTTATGAATTTGACATATTTCAACGTTTTATTTCTACCACCAAACACCTTAACAGCAAACACTCAGAATAAAAGAACGTTGGTAATTTTAAGCTTTGGCGTTCGTAATACAAAACTGTTAAAATCTTCAAAACTCCTTTTGAAGTTTTCTTTACTTAAGCCACTCAATACCCTACGGCTCGGAAAGTCAACAACCCAAATTTTAGCTAGAAATTATTTTGATTTTTATGAATTTGAACATATTCACTTTTTTTGATGGTCTGACCCAAACACCTAAGCATGCAAACGACTCAAATAGAAAGAACTTTGGCAATTTATCATCGGCTTCGTATACAAGAAAACGTAAATCTTCAAACGCACTTTTGAATTTTCTTGTACTTTAACCCTCAACCACGGCGAAAGTGCAACAAACCATCAAATTTAGCTAGAACTGTTTTTTGTCGTTTTTTTATTGAATTTGAACTATTTTTCAACGTTTTTTGAGGGTTCTACCCCCAAAAACACATTTAAACATCAGAATCGACTCAAAAGGGGAAAAAAAAAAAAAAAAAAAAAAAAAAAAAAAAAAAAAAAAAAAAAAAAAAAAAAAAAAAAAAAAAAAAAAAAAAAAAAAAAAAAAAAAAAAAAAAAAAAAAAAAAAAAAAAAAAAAAAAAAAAAAAAAAAAAAAAAAAAAAAAAAAAAAAAAAAAAAAAAAAAAAAAAAAAAAAAAAAAAAAAAAAAAAAAAAAAAAAAAAAAAAAAAAAAAAAAAAAAAAAAAAAAAAAAAAAAAAAAAAAAAAAAAAAAAAAAAAAAAAAAAAAAAAAAAAAAAAAAAAAAAAAAAAAAAAAAAAAAAAAAAAAAAAAAAAAAAAAAAAAAAAAAAAAAAAAAAAAAAAAAAAAAAAAAAAAAAAAAAAAAAAAAAAAAAAAAAAAAAAAAAAAAAAAAAAAAAAAAAAAAAAAAAAAAAAAAAAAAAAAAAAAAAAAAAAAAAAAAAAAAAAAAAAAAAAAAAAAAAAAAAAAAAAAAAAAAAAAAAAAAAAAAAAAAAAAAAAAAAAAAAAAAAAAAAAAAAAAAAAAAAAAAAAAAAAAAAAAAAAAAAAAAAAAAAAAAAAAAAAAAAAAAAAAAAAAAAAAAAAAAAAAAAAAAAAAAAAAAAAAAAAAAAAAAAAAAAAAA
This sequence comes from Zophobas atratus, assembly GCA_022388445.1. NCBI lineage: Eukaryota > Metazoa > Arthropoda > Insecta > Coleoptera > Tenebrionidae > Zophobas > Zophobas atratus. The sequence continues at coordinate 5,747 of JAKCWB010000078.1, read as the reverse complement.
AAAAAAAAAAAAAAAAAAAAAAAAAAAAAAAAAAAAAAAAAAAAAAAAAAAAAAAAAAAAACTTTTTCAATTTTTTATTTTGGCCCAAACCAAAACTAAAACCTCAGAAAAAGGGGGAACTTTAGGAATTTTTTTGCTTTTTGGGTTTAATACAAAAAACTTTTAAAACCCAAACCCCCCAAATTTTTAAAATGTTTTTTGTTTTTTTTTTAAAAATAATCCCGGGGTGGAAAAAAAAACCAAAAATTTTTCAAAAACGAAATTTTTCGATTTTAGAAGGAAACTTTTTTATTTTTTTTGATGGTTTGAGAAAAAAACTTAAACTCAAACGGAAAGGGTTTTTAAAAAATCATTTTCTTTTTTAAAGGCCCTTCAAAATGGGAAAACGTTTTTTTCAAAAATTTTTTTTGAATTTTCTTTTTACTTACCCCAAAAAAAAAAACCCAAAAGGGTCAAAAAAAAAAAAATTTAAATTTTAAAAAGGGGGGGGAAACGTTTTTTTCCCCCAAAAAAAATTTTTTAAAAATTTTAAACCCTAATTTTTAAAGTTTTTTAAATTTTTTTTTTTAAAAAAAAAATTTTAAAATTTTTTTTTTTCCCCCAAAAAAAAAAAAATTTTTTTAAAAAAAAAACCAAAAATTTTTTAAAAATTTTTGGTTTCAAAATTAAAAAACTTAAAAAATTTCAAAAAACCTTAATTTTTTTGACAAAAACCATCAATAAAAACGGGGGGGAAATGCCGAAAATAATTTGTGAACTAAATTTTTCGTTTTTTTTAATGTTTAACAAAATTAAAATTTTTTTTTGGGGGTTTTTGGAAAAAATTTTAAAAGCATCGGGAAAGAAAAAAAAAAAGGGGAATTTTAGGTAAATTTTAAATGTTCGGGTTTTTTTAAAACAAGAAAATTTAAATCCAAAACCAAAAATTTTAAAAATTTTTTTGTATTTTAAGTTTAATACCCTTTTTTAAAAGTCCAAAACCACAAAATTTAAAACGAGTCGTTTTTTTAAAAAAATTTTTTTTTTTTTTGGCCCCAAAAAAAACAAAAAATTTTAAATAAAAAGAGACTTTTAGGTCAATTTAACCCTTTTGGGTTCGAATAAAAAACCCTTTAAAAATTCTTCAGAAAATTTCTTTTTTTGAAGTTTTTTCCCCTTTGATTTTTAAAAAAGCCCCTCAATACCCTTCCCCGGGGCTGGGAAAAAGTGCAACAAAACCAAAAAATTTTAGCTAAAAAAAACCCGGGGAAAATTTTTTGGGCGTTTTAATTTGAATTTGAACTATATTCAACTTTTTTTTATGTTTCGAGCCCCCCAAACACACTTAAAAAGGCAGAATCGACTCAAAATGGGAAAAAGGGAGACTTTTTAAGGTCAATTTTATGCTTCTGGCTTTTCGTAGAAAACAAAAAAAACTTTTTAAAATTTTTCCAGAAACGTCATTTTTTGAAGTGTTTTTTTGTACTTTTAACCCACCCCAGAAAACCCTAAGGGGGCTGGGGGAAAAGGGGCAACGAAACCATCAAATTTTAGCTAGAAACAGTAATTTTTTATTTTTTTTTTTTTTTTTTTTTTTTTTTTTTTTTTTTTTTTTTTTTTTTGGTTTTTTTTTTTTTTTTTTTTTTTTTTTTTTTTATTAAATTTTGGGAACAAAATTTTTTCAAGGGTTTTTTGACTTTTCTAGCCCCCAAAACCCCACACAAAAAACATGCCAAAAATCGACTCAAATGGGAAAAGGGGGACTTTGGGGGTCTTTTTAAAATGCATTCTGGCTTTCGTAGATACAAAAAACTGTTAAAATTCTTCAGAAATTCCTTCATTTTTGAATTTTTTTCCCCTTGTTTTTTTTTAAAAGCCACCCAATACCCCTACGGGCCCCGGAAAGTGCAACAAAAACCACCCAAATTTTAGCTAGAAACGTATTTTTGTCGTTTTTATTGAATTTGAACTATTTTTTAAACCCGTTTTTTGAGGGTTTTCTGAGCCCAAACACCCCCTTAAAAGGGCATGCAGAATCGACCCCAGAATAGGAAAAGGGACGTTTGGGTAAATTTTTAAAGCATTCTGGGGGGTTCGTAAAACAAAAAAAAAACTGTTAAAATTCTTCAGAAACGTCATTTTTTAAGGGGTTTTCTTGAAATTTTTTAAAAGCCAATAAAATACCCAAACGGGCTCGGAAAGTCCCAACGAAACCATCAAATTTTAGCTAAAAAACTGTTTTTTTTGTCGTTTTTTAATTGAATTTGAACCATTTTTTCGACGTTTTTTGAGGGTTCCCTGAGCCACCAAACACATTTAAAACATGCAAAAATCGACTCAAAAAGGAAAAGGGGGACTTTTTTGGGGGTTTTTTTTAAAAATTCCCCTTTTCCCTGGCTTTTTCGTAAATCCCAAAAAAAACTTTTTAAAAATTTCTTCAAAAAACCGTCACTTTTGAAGTTTTTTTTGTACTTTTAAGCCACTCAGATACCCAAAGGGGGCTCGGAAAGGGAAAACAAAAACCCCCAAATTTTACCCTAGAAACGGGAAAATTTTTGCCCTTTTTTTAATTAAAAATTTGAACTATATATCAAGGGTTTTTTGATGGTTCTAAAGCCCCCAAAACCCCACATTTAAAAAGCAGGGCAAAATTTCGACCAAAAATGGAAAAGGAGACGTTAGGTCTTTTTTAATTTGCATTCGGGGCGTTCGTAAAACAAAAAAACCTTTAAAATTTTTTCAGAAACTTTCCACTTTTAAAGTGTTTTCTTGTACTTTTAAGCCACTCAAAATACCCAAAGGGGCTCGGAAAGTGCAACAAAAACCATCAAATTTTAGCAAGAAACTGAAATTTTGGGTCGTTTTTTTATTAAATTTGAACTATATTTAAACTTTTTTTGATGGCCCTTGAGCCACCAAACACACTTAAACAGGCGAACCCGACTCAGAATAAAAAAGGGAAGACTTTTAGGTCTTTTTAATGCATTCTGGGCGTTCGAAAGATTACAAAAAAACCCTTTTTAAAATTTTTTCAGAAACGTCATTTTTTGAAGTGTTTTTTTTTTGGGAAATTTTTAAAAGCCACTCAAAATCCCCAAAGGGGCTCGGAAAGTGCAACGAAACCAAAAAATTTTAGCTAGAAACTGTATTTTTTGTCGATTTTTTATTGAATTTGAACTATTTTTTTCAACGTTTTTTTGATGGTTAAAGAGCCCCCCCCAAACACATTTAAAAGAAAGCAAAAAACGACTCAAAAAAGGGAAAAAATGAGACGTTAGGTCAATTTTATAACTTTCCCTGGCGTTCGAATTTCCAAAAAAAAACTTTTAAAAAATTCTTCAAAAAACGTCCTTTTGAAGTGTTTTCTTGTTTTTTTAAAAAAGCCACTAAAAAAACCCAAGGGGGCTGGGAAAAAGGGGCAACGAAACCATCAAATTTTAGCTAGAAACTGTATTTTGTCAAATTTTTTATTGAATTTTAACTAAAATTTTCAACTTTTTCTTGAGGGTTTTCTGAGCCACCAAACACACTTAAAGCATGCAAAAACGACTCAAAAAATGGGAAAAAGGGGAAACGTTAAATAAAAATTTTAAAATAATAATAAGTTTATTGCCCCAACCGGGTTTCCCAATTTAACGGACAAAATTAAAAAAAATACATAATAATAAATATACAAAAACTAAATAAAAGAAAAAAAAAAACAGCACTCTCGACCATAATACAAACGGGACAAAAACCCAAAGGGAAAACATCCCTCCCAAAGTTTATTTCCCAACATTTGAAACATCACTGAAATCGTGAACGCATAAGACGTTCGTGCGTGGAGAGGGCACAAAAAAGGAAACTACATGTGTAAAGAGAATTGGGGCACATTAAATTCAACTTTCGAAGAAAGGGACGCAAAAAATCAACCTATTTTTAAATTTAAATTTTCAATAAAGTTCGCACATTGCCCCATCACCCCGAGATGAAGGGAATCATCCATGCGCTGGGCAGGACACCTTTTCACAACCTTACAGGGTAAAAACCCTCCTTTATATGACAGTATTTAAAGGGAAATTCCTTGGATTCTGTCTAGTGGGGGAAAGTTGGCACAAAAAAATTGGGTACCTTTTTAATTGACGCATACTCCAAAATTGTCTCACAAATAAAAGAAAAAGAGACTTAAGCAGTTTTTGTCATTGAAAAATTTGAGCACGCATTTTGACCCAAGTGATTTACGCAAAACTGCGACGCATTTTAGTGATCATTGAAGGTAAGTTCGATCAAATATCACTCCTAAGCCCTTAAAAGATGTCTTTCGTTCCAATGATTCTAAACCGTCCATAGAGGGAAAATTGGCTGAAATTTTTGTGTAAATTGCAAAATAACACTTTTTTGTGTTAAAAAAAACATTTTATTTTGGGATGAGTACGCACTTTTTGTAAAGGGTCCTCTAAAGTATGCAGTACTCTATGACAAATATTTTTGGGTAGATTTTGACATCATCGGATACGCGGGGCGGGAGCATCTTAGAGGAAAAAATCATTCAGGAAAATGTTAAAAATAATGGACCAGGGGGGGCCCCGGGGGACTCCTGATGTAGTTTAAAAATTCAGACGATGGTACCCTTTGTAAAATACAAAATTTTACCCGACCCTTTAAATAGGATGTAATAATTTCAGTAAAGTATCAGAGCCCAAAACGAGAAATTTTAAAACGGCAAGTGTTGTGGAATTGTCAAGCACGAGAAAAACCCAAAAGATAAATCTATCTCCCCCTTCTATCAAGTACTCACATAAATTTGGGTTAAAACAGTTTAAATTTGTAATTGGATCGTCCCCTCTAAAATCCTGTTGGTTTTCAAAATGTGCAGAACGCTACCATCTATAACCGATAAAAAACTGTTCAAAAATTTGCAAAATTGGGGGGGGGAGACGGTCTGTAAATTTCTTTAAAAGATGTGGGTTACCCTTTTTTTTAAAATGGGTAATTCTATTTTTTTCCGACCCGGAAAGAACCTGAAGTTCGCCAAGTTTTTTTATTATGGCTAAAGGCTTCGCTAGCAAAAACCCACGTCTGAAAACATGAAGTAGGGTTGAACATCTCCAGCAGTTAGATTGTTCGAGCATTTTTTCCCCATAGGGATTAGATCTTTCCCTCACATGAGATAAGAAATGAACATTGAGCAAGAGGAGAACGAGGAGGAGACAATCAAGGGGGGAAAATGCTCTTTTAAATGTACTTGCAAAGCAAACAACAATTTTTTTTTTGTTCGGAAAATTTAGTTGTCATCATCAACAAATTGATTAGGATTTGGAATACCTTTCTTTTGTGTAAAAACTCCAAAGGCAGCAGGATTTTGGGTTTAAAAATCCCTTGAATTTAGCAAGGTAAAAAATTTTAAGAACGGGTATTTACGTTTTAAACTTCAATTTCTTAAATTCTTTATAATGTGAGGGGAACGGGTTCCACCCTAGTGTCGTGTAATTTTTTTGTTTTATAAAATGTTTATACGGATGATATCCAGGGCGGAAAATTTGACTTTTCGCTTTGTTTGGAAAATGTAGGTTAATAATTGATACAATGAATCATAAAAATTTATCAAGGGAAGATTCCCATCATCAAATTTAAACAAAAAATGACCAGTTAATATTACAAAGATTTCTAAAGTCACAAAAATTAGCTCACGAAAGTTTTTTCGGCAATTTTAAAGAGGAAATGAAGAATTTTTAGTGGGGAACGGAATGGTAAAAGTTAAAAAGAGAGCGGGTGATGCCCGTCTTCCG
>JAKCWB010000077.1:0-41155 GCA_022388445.1 Zophobas atratus | reverse complement strand
GGGTGTTTTTTTTTGTTTTGGGGTAGAAATAAAAAATTTAAAATATATTAAAATTTTAAAAAAAATGAAAAAAACTTTTTGGGGGAAAATTTTTGGGGTTTCTTTGTTTTTCCCCGGCCCTAGGGTTCTAGGGTTTAAAAGTAAAAAAAAAACACTTCAAAATACGTTTCTAAAGAATTTTAACATTTTTCTTTATCTACGGGGGGGCCAAAATCAAAAATTTCCAAAAACTTCCCTTTTCCTTTTCCCAATCGTTTCTGCATTTTTTAAGTGTGTTTGGGGGTCAAACCAAAAAAAAAAAACGTTGAAATAAAATTAAAAATTCAAAAAAAATAAAAAAAAATACATTTTCTGCAAATTTTTGGGGGGGTTTTCTTTGCCTTTCCGACCCGTGGGGTTATGAGGGGTTTTAAAATAAAAAAAACATTCAAAAGTACTTTTTCGAAGTTTTTTTAACTTTTTTTTCTTGATTACGAACCCAAATGATAAAATTGAAAAAAAACGTTTTTTTTCCTTTCTGATCGATTCTGATGTTTTAAGTGTTTTTGGGGGGCTAAAACCATAAAAAAAAGTTAAAATTATATTAAAAATTCCCAATAAAAACAAACAAAAAAACATTTTTCTAGCAAAAATTTTTTGAGGGTTTCGTTCATTTTCCCCCCCTTTTGGGTTTGAGTGGCAAAAAAAGTAAAAAAAACCACTTAAAAAGTGTTTTTTTCTAAAAAATTTTTTAAAAGTTTTCTTTTCTACAACCCAAATGAAAAAAATTTGAAAAAAAACGCCCCCTTTTTCCCTATTCTAGTCTTGCATGCTTTAAGTTTTTTTGGGGGGCTCAAACCCCATCAAAAAACTTTGAAAAAAAATTTTAAAATTCAAAAAAAATTTCCGCAAAAAAACATTTTCTAGCTAAAATTTTAGGGTTTTCGTTGTTTTTTTCCCCCCCCGGGGGGGGTATTGAGGGGTTTAAAAAATTAACAAGAAAACATTTCAAAAGTGACTTTCTGAAAAAATTTTTTAACAGTTTTTTGTATCAAAAAAACGCCAGAATGAAAAATTTGAAAAAAAACTCCCCTTTTTTCCTATTTGAGTCGATTCTGCTTTTTTTTTAAGTGTTTTTGGTTTCAGAACCTAAAAAAAGTTGAAATTTTTTAAAAAAAATTCAAAAAAACGCAAAAATACATTTTCTAGCAAAAATTTATTTTGGGTTGCATTTTCCCCCCCCGGTTGGGTATCTGGGGTTTTTTAAAAAATAAAAGAAAACACTTCAAAAGTGACTTTCTGAAAATTTTTTAACATTTTTTTCCTTGTATTACGAACGCCAGAATGAAAAAAATTTTGCCCTAAACGTCTCCTTTTCCTTTTTCTGGTCATTCTAAAGTTTAAAAAGGGGGTTTTTGGGGGCTCAGAACCATAAAAAAACTTTAAAATTTATACCCAAATTTCAAAAAAATCGACAAAAAAAAGTTTCTACAAAAATTTTGGGGGGGTTTCGTTTTTTTTCCGACCCCTGGGGTATCTGGGGGCTTAAAAGTAAAAAAAAACACTTCAAAAGTCGTTTTGAAGAATTTTAAATTTTTTTTTGTATCACAACCCAAAATCAAAAATTGCCTAAACCCCCCTTTTTCCCCTATTCGAGTCATTCTGCATGCTTTAAGGGTTTTTGGGGGTCAGAACCTAAAAAAACTTAAAAATATATTTCAAATTAAAAAAAAATCAAAAAAAATACAGTTTCTAGCAAAAATTTTTGAGGGTTTCTTTGCATTTCCCCCCCCGTGGGGGGTACGAGGGGCAAAAAGTACAAAAAAACCCCCCCCAAAAGGGGTTTTTTCTAAAAATTTTTTAAACATTTTTCTTGTATCTACAACCCCCCAAAATGAAAAAAATTGCCCTAAACGCCCTTTTTCCCCCTTTCTGGTGATTCTGCTGCTTTAAGTTTTTTTGGGGTGGCTCAAAACCCAAAAAAAAAAAACGTTGAAAAAATATTTTCAATTCAAAAAAAATCGAAAAAAATATTTTTTTCTAGCAAAATTTTGGGGTTTTTCTTTGTTTTTCCCCGGGGACCCTGGGGTACTGAGGGGTTTTAAAAAGTAAAAAAAAAACATTAAAAAGTGACGTTTCTGAAAATTTTTTAACATTTTTTTTGTATTACAACCCCAGAATCCCAAAAAATTTGGGGCCAAAGCCCCTTTTTTTCCTTTTCTATCGTTTCTGCTGTTTTAAAAGGTTTTTGGGTGGTAAAAACCCCCATAAAAAAACGTTGAAATTAGAAAAAATTTTCCAATAAAAAGACAAAAATCCCTTTTTCCCCCCAAAAATTTGGGGGGGTTTTTCGTTGCATTTTCCGACCCTAGGGTATCTGGGGGTTTTTAAAAGTACAAGAAAAAAACTTCAAAAGGACGTTTCGAAAATTTTTAACATTTTTTTGTATTTACGAACGCCAAATGAAAAAAATTCCAAAAGGGCCCCTTTTTCCCTTTTCTAGCGATTTGCATGTTTTAAGTGTTTTTGGGGGGGGCTCAAACCATAAAAAAACGTTGAAATATAAAAAAATTTCATAAAAATCGACAAAAATACGGGTTTCTAGCAAAAATTTTGGGGTTTTTTGGGTTGCACTTTCCGAGCCCGTAGGGTATCTGAGGGGTTTAAAAGTAAAAAAAAAACACAAAAAAATTTCGTTTCGAAGAATTTTAACATTTTTTTTGTTTTAAAAAAACCCCAAATGCAAAAATTGACCAAACGCCCCCTTTTTTCCCTATTCTGAGTCGTTCTGCTGTTTTAAAGGGGGTTTTTGGGGTGGCTCAAAACCATAAAAAACGTTGAAAAAAAATTCAAATTCAAAAAAACAAAAAAAAATACAGTTTTAGTAAAATTTGAGGGTTTCGTTCCCCTTTCCCGGGCCCCTTAGGGTATCGGTTTTTTAAAAAAAGTACAAAAAAACACTTAAAAAGTGACGTTTCGAAAAATTTTTTAAATTTTCTTGTTCTACAACCCCGAATGCATAAAATTGACCTAAACGTCTCCTTTTCCTTTTCTGAGTCGATTCGCTGTTTTAAAATGTGTTTGGGGGCTCAGAACCATCAAAAAACTTTGAAATTAATTTTAAAATTCAAAAAAAAATCAAAAAAATTTACAGTTTCTAGCAAAAATTTTATGGTTTCGTTGCATTTTCCCACCCGTAGGGTATCGGGGGGGGCTTAAAAGTACAAAAAAACATTTAAAAAGGGGGCGTTTCTAAAAAATTTTAACTTTTTTTCTTGTACCCTACGAACGCCAAATGAAAAAAATTTTGACCTAAAGTCCCCTTTTCCTTTCTGATTTATTCTGCATGCTTTAATGTGTTTGGGGGCTAAAAACCAAAAAAACGTTGAAATATAGTTAAAATTAAAAAAAAAACGACAAAAAACAGTTTCTAGCAAAATTTGAGGGTTTCGTTGCATTTTCCCCGGCCCCGGGGGGTACCCGGGTTTTTTAAAAAATACAAAAAAACCCTTTTAAAAAGTACTTTTTTAAAGAATTTTAACATTTTTTTTCAAAACGAAAAAATGCTAAAATTGCCCTAAACGCCCCCTTTTTTCCTATTTTGGTCTTCGCATCTTTAAGTTTTTTGGGTGGCTCAAAACCCTCAAAAAACGTTAAAATTTAAAATTTTAAAAATTCAATAAAAATCGAAAAAAATTTCATTTTCTACAAAAAATTTGGGGGGGGTTTCGTTGCATTTTCCCCGGCCCCGTGGGTATTAGTGGTTTAAAAAAGTACAAGAAAAACTTCAAAAGGCTTTTCAAAAAATTTTTAAAACAGTTTTTTGAAATCTCAAACGCCAGAATGCAAAAAAATTGACCAAAACGTTCCTTTTCCATTTGATCGTTTCTGTTTTTTTTTAAAGTGGTTTGGTGGCTCAGAACCATAAAAAAACGTTGAAAAAATTTAAAATTTTCAATAAAAAGACAAAAACAGTTTCTGTAAAATTTGTGGTTTCGTTGCACTTTCCACCCCGGGGGGTACGGGGGTTTTTTAAAAAAGTACAAAAAACACAAAAAATGCTTTTAAAAAGAATTTTAACATTTTTTTTTTATCAAAACGCCAAATGCAAAAAATTACCTAAACTCCCCTTTTCCTATTCTATGATTCTGCTTTTTTTTAAAAGTTTTTGGGGGGGCTAAAAACCCAAAAAAAAAAAACCTTTAAAATTAGTTCAAATTCAAAAAAAAACAAAAAAAAATACAGTTTTAGCAAAAATTTATGGTTTCGTTGTTTTTTCCCAGCCCGTGGGGTTTGATTTTTTTAAAAACAAAAAACATTTCAAAAGTGTTTTTTCTGAAGAATTTTAACAGTTTTTTGTATCCGAACCCCAGAATGCAAAAAATTGCCCAAAGCCTTTTTTTCCTATTCTGATGATTCTGCAGTTTTAAGTGTGTTTGGGGGCTCAAACCCAAAAAAAAAAACTTTGAAATAAAGAAAAAATTTTCAAAAAAAATCGAAAAAAATACATTTTTAGTTAAATTTGAGGGTTTTTTTTTGTTTTTTCCCCGACCCGGGGGGGGTATTGATTTTTTAAAAGACAAGAAAACACTTCAAAATGATTTTCAAAAAATTTTTAACATTTTTTTTTAAAAATCTAGAACCCCAGAATAAAAAAATTTTGAAAAAAAATCCCCTTTTTCCTTTTCTGAGTCGATTCGCATGCTTTAATTTTTTGGGGGTCAGAACCATAAAAAAACTTGAAAAATAGTTCAAATTAAAAAAAAAATCAAAAAAAAATACATTTTTTAAAAAAAATTTTTGAGGGTTTCGTTGCATTTTCCGGCCCGGGGGTATCTGATGGTTAAAAGTCAAGAAAAACTTAAAAATGACTTTTCGAAAAATTTAAAAAACATTTTTTCTTGTACTACAACCCCAAATGCAAAAAAAACCAAAATTTTTCCCCCTTTTCCATTCTGAGTCGTTCAAAAAGTTTTTAAAGTTTTTTTGGGGCTCAAACCATAAAAAAATTTTGAAAAATGTTAAAATTAAAAAAAAAATCGACAAAAAACAGTTTCTAGCAAAAATTTGAGGGTTTCGTTGTTTTTTCCCCGCCCCCGTGGGTATCTGATTTTTTAAAAAGTAAAAAAAAAATTTAAAAGGGGTTTTTCCTGAATTTTTAAACAGTTTTCTTGTATCTACGAACCCCAAAATGAATAAAATTCCCAAAAACGTTTTTTTTCCATTCTGAGTCGATTTGCACCCTTTAATTTTTTGGGGGGCTAAAAAACCTAAAAAAACTTTGGGAAATATGTTCAAATTCAATAAAAATCGACAAAAAACATTTTTTTAGCAAAATTTTGGGGGGGTTTTTTCGTTCCCTTTCCGCCCCCCCCCCCCCGGGGGTATTGAGTTTTTTTAAAAGTAAAGAAAACACTTCAAAAGGGGCTTTTTCTGAAAAATTTTTTAAAAGTTTTCTTGTATCTACGAACGCCAGAACCCATAAAAGACCTAAAAGTTTTCCTTTTCCTATTCTGATGATTTTGCTTTTTAATTTTTTTTGGGTGGCTCAAACCCAAAAAAAAAATTTTGAAATATATTCAAATTCAAAAAAAATCGAAAAAATACATTTTTCTGCTAAAATTTGAGGGTTTCGTTCCCTTTTTCCGAGCCCTGGTATCTGAGGGGGTTAAAAGTAAAAGAAAACACTTAAAATTGACGTTTCTAAAAAATTTTTAAAAGTTTTCTTGTATCTACAACCCCAAATGCATAAAATTGACCAAAAAACCCCTTTTTTTCCTTTTTGAGTCGTTGGCATGTTTTAAAGGTGTTTTGGCTAAAAACCCAAAAAAAAATTTTTTGAAATTATTTAAATTCAAAAAAATCGACAAAAAACGTTTTAAAAAAATTTTATGGTTTCGTTCACTTTCCGAGCCCGAGGGTTTCGGGGGGGTTAAAAAAAGTAAAAAAAAACACTTAAAAATGATTTTTAAAAATTTTTTTAATTTTTTTCTTGTATCTACGAACGCCAAAATGCAAAAAATTTGACCTAAAACGCCCCTTTTTCCTATTTGAGTTTTTTTCTGCTGCTTTAATTTGTTTTTGGTGGTCAGAACCATAAAAAAACGTTGAAATTTATTCAATTCAATAAAAAATCGAAAAAAAATACAGTTTCTAGTAAAATTTGAGGTTTCGTTGCCTTTCCAGCCGGGGGGATCGGTGGCTTAAAAGTACAAAAAAACACTTAAAAAAGTGCTTTTCTGAAGAATTTTACAGTTTTCTTGTATCTCAAACGCCGAAGCATAAATTGACCTAAACGTCCCCTTTTCCTATTCTTGAGTCGATTCTGTGCTTTAAGTGTTTTTGGGTGGTCAGAACCAAAAAAAAACGTTGAAGTATAGTTCAAATTCAATAAAATCGACAAAAATACAGTTTCCAGCTAAAATTTGATGGTTTCGTTGCACTTTCCGAGCCCGTAGGGTATCTGAGTGGCTTAAAAGTACAAGAAAACACTTCAAAAGTGACGTTTCTGAAGAATTTTAACAGTTTTCTTGTATCTACGAACGCCAGAATGCATAAAATTGACCTAAACGTCTCCTTTTCCTATTCTGAGTCGATTCTGCATGCTTTAAGTGTGTTTGGTGGCTCAGAACCATCAAAAAACGTTGAAATATAGTTCAAATTCAATAAAAATCGACAAAAATACAGTTTCTAGCTAAAATTTGATGGTTTCGTTGCACTTTCCGAGCCCGTAGGGTATCTGAGTGGCTTAAAAGTACAAGAAAATACTTCAAAAGTGACGTTTCTGAAGAATTTTAACAGTTTTCTTGTATCTACGAACGCCAGAATGCATAAAATTGACCTAAACGTCTCCTTTTCCTATTCTGAGTCGATTCTGCATGCTTTAAGTGTGTTTGGTGGCTCAGAACCATCAAAAAAAGTTGAAATATAGTTCAAATTCAATAAAAATCGACAAAAATACAGTTTCTAGCTAAAATTTGATGGTTTCGTTGCACTTTCCGAGCCCGTAGGGTATCTGAGTGGCTTAAAAGTACAAGAAAACACTTCAAAAGTGACGTTTCTGAAGAATTTTAAACAGTTTTCTTGTATCTACGAACGCCAGAATGCATAAAATTGACCTAAACGTCTCCTTTTCCTATTCTGAGTCGATTCTGCATGCTTTAAGTGTGTTTGGTGGCTCAGAACCATCAAAAAACGTTGAAATATAGTTCAAATTCAATAAAAATCGACAAAAATACAGTTTCTAGCTAAAATTTGATGGTTTCGTTGCACTTTCCGTGCCCGTAGGGTATCTGAGTGGCTTAAAAGTACAAGAAAACACTTCAAAAGTGACGTTTCTGAAGAATTTTAACAGTTTTCTTGTATCTACGAACGCCAGAATGCATAAAATTGACCTAAACGTCTCCTTTTCCTATTCTGAGTCGATTCTGCATGCTTTAAGTGTGTTTGGTGGCTCAGAACCATCAAAAAACGTTGAAATATAGTTCAAATTCAATAAAAATCGACAAAAATACAGTTTCTAGCTAAAATTTGATGGTTTCGTTGCACTTTCCGAGCCCGCAGGGTATCTGAGTGGCTTAAAAGTACAAGAAAACACTTCAAAAGTGACGTTTCTGAAGAATTTTAACAGTTTTCTTGTATCTACGAACGCCAGAATGCATAAAATTGACCTAAACGTCTCCTTTTCCTATTCTGAGTCGATTCTGCATGCTTTAAGTGTGTTTGGTGGCTCAGAACCATCAAAAAACTTTGAAATATAGTTCAAATTCAATAAAAAATCGACAAAAATACAGTTTCCAGCTAAAATTTGATGGTTTCGTTGCACTTTCCGAGCCCGCAGGGTATCTGAGTGGCTTAAAAGTACAAGAAAACACTTCAAAAGTGACGTTTCTGAAGAATTTTAACAGTTTTCTTGTATCTACGAACGCCAGAATGCATAAAATTGACCTAAACGTCTCCTTTTCCTATTCTGAGTCGATTCTGCATGCTTTAAGTGTGTTTGGTGGCTCAGAACCATCAAAAAACTTTGAAATATACTTCAAATTCAATAAAAATCGACAAAAATACAGTTTCCAGCTAAAATTTGATGGTTTCGTTGCACTTTCCGAGCCCGTAGGGTATCTGAGTGGCTTAAAAGTACAAGAAAACACTTCAAAAGTGACGTTTCTGAAGAATTTTAACAGTTTTCTTGTATCTACGAACGCCAGAATGCATAAAATTGACCTAAACGTCTCCTTTTCCTATTCTGAGTCGATTCTGCATGCTTTAAGTGTGTTTGGTGGCTCAGAACCATCAAAAAACGTTGAAATATAGTTCAAATTCAATCAAAATCGACAAAAATACAGTTTCTAGCTAAAATTTGATGGTTTCGTTGCACTTTCCGAGCCCGCAGGGTATCTGAGTGGCTTAAAAGTACAAGAAAACACTTCAAAAGTGACGTTTCTGAAGAATTTTAACAGTTTTCTTGTATCTACGAACGCCAGAATGCATAAAATTGACCTAAACGTCTCCTTTTCCTATTCTGAGTCGATTCTGCATGCTTTAAGTGTGTTTGGTGGCTCAGAACCATCAAAAAACGTTGAAATATACACTCACCGGCAAAAAAAGCGAATCACCCAAAGTTTGTATTGAAAATGGTTCCTTTTTTAAACGTTTGGCTACAGTCAATATCAGTTTTGAAAAAATCACACAAAATATACTAACACTAGGTTTTTGGTTCTATTTTGCACATGATATGAACCTCAAATCTGAAGATGATAAGTTTTTTCCAACAATGAGATTTGCAGTTGTGACGTTTAGAGGGCATTAACAGACGGTTTGTCATTGTGATTTGATGAAAACTGTGTTTTTGTCAATTAACATGAGTATTGTGGCCATTAATGCAGCACGAGCAATTGCTCTTATTCAGGATGGTCGAAGTTAACGGTACGTTGCCAATACGTTAGGGGTATCACGAGTGAGCATTCACAGAACTGTACGACGGTTTAATGAGACTGGATCATACAGCCGAAGACCTGATTCGGGTCGCCCAAAGAAAACATCGGCTCGGGATGACCGTTTTTTAACGCTGACCGTGTTCCGTAATAGGGATACGACCGCAGTTGAGGCCAGAAATCAACTTGAAGAAACACGAGGAGTTAGTGTAAGTGAAAGAACTGTAAGAAAAAGGTTAACTGCAGCTGAATTGAGGGCCCGTAGACCTGCAAGTGGCCCAGAACTTCTCCCACGACACAGAGTAGCCCGACTTGCATTTGCTCGAGAACACGTTAACTCGGATCTTGCCCAATGGGACCAAGTACTCTTTACAGATGAGTCGCGTTTTTGTCTACGTTCTCCTGACAGCCGTCAAAGAGTATGGCAAAGAAGAGGCGAAAGGTAGGCTCAGTGCAATATTGTTTCCAGACTAAGTTTTCATGGAGGTTCAGTGATGGTCTGGGCAGGAATTTCTGCCGAGGCTCGCACAGAACTTGTAGTGGTGGATAGAGGCACAATGAATGCTGATCGATATGTAGCAAATATTCTTCAAGAGCATGTCGTACCTTTTGCTCCTTTTATTGGCGATAATTTTATTCTAATGCATGATAATGCTAGACCACATATCGCTAGAGTTGTACAAACCTACCTCGACGAATTCGGGATTTCACGTATGGAATGACCAGCAGGCAGTCCCGACCTGAATCCAATTGAGCATGTGTGGGACATGTTAGGTAGACGTATCAGAGCACGTGTGCCGGCCATACAACACATAAGAGATCTTGCAAATGCGCTAGTTGAAGAATTTGACCAATTAGCCCAGGCTGAGATTAGACACCTCATCGAAGGCATGGAAAGACGTATGGCAACCGTAATGCAAGCTAGAGGCGGCAACAGTCGTTATTAATGATATGTTAAGTAGTCTTTTGTTGGTTTAATGTAATGGATTTTCTGGTATTTTTTAATAAACTCGTAATTGTTGCAACTTCAGCGAAGGTCCCGTTACCTTCTCATCTCCTTTGTCCTAGATAAACTAATTTGTCTTATAAATGTGACGCACATCAGAATTTATTGAAGATTTCTACAAAAATACTAATGATTCGATTTTTTTGCCGGTGAGTGTAGTTCAAATTCAATAAAAATCGACAAAAATACAGTTTCCAGCTAAAATTTGATGGTTTCGTTGCACTTTCCGAGCCCGTAGGGTATCTGAGTGGCTTAAAAGTACAAGAAAACACTTCAAAAGTGACGTTTCTGAAGAATTTTAACAGTTTTCTTGTATCTACGAACGCCAGAATGCATAAAATTGACCTAAACGTCTCCTTTTCCTATTCTGAGTCGATTCTGCATGCTTTAAGTGTGTTTGGTGGCTCAGAACCATCAAAAAACGTTGAAATATAGTTCAAATTCAATAAAAATCGACAAAAATACAGTTTCTAGCTAAAATTTGATGGTTTCGTTGCACTTTCCGAGCCCGTAGGTTATCTGAGTGGCTTAAAAGTACAAGAAAACACTTCAAAAGTGACGTTTCTGAAGAATTTTAACAGTTTTCTTGTATCTACGAACGCCAGAATGCATAAAATTGACCTAAACGTCTCCTTTTCCTATTCTGAGTCGATTCTGCATGCTTTAAGTGTGTTTGGTGGCTCAGAACCATCAAAAAAGTTGAAATATAGTTCAAATTCAATAAAAATCGACAAAAATACAGTTTCTAGCTAAAATTTGATGGTTTCGTTGCACTTTCCGAGCCCGTAGGGTATCTGAGTGGCTTAAAAGTACAAGAAAACACTTCAAAAGTGACGTTTCTGAAGAATTTTAACAGTTTTCTTGTATCTACGAACGCCAGAATGCATAAAATTGACCTAAACGTCTCCTTTTCCTATTCTGAGTCGATTCTGCATGCTTTAAGTGTGTTTGGTGGCTCAGAGCCATCAAAAAACGTTGAAATATAGTTCAAATTCAATAAAAATCGACAAAAATACAGTTTCTAGCTAAAATTTGATGGTTTCGTTGCACTTTCCGTGCCCGTAGGGTATCTGAGTGGCTTAAAAGTACAAGAAAACACTTCAAAAGTGACGTTTCTGAAGAATTTTAACAGTTTTCTTGTATCTACGAACGCCAGAATGCATAAAATTGACCTAAACGTCTCCTTTTCCTATTCTGAGTCGATTCTGCATGCTTTAAGTGTGTTTGGTGGCTCAGAACCATCAAAAAACGTTGAAATATAGTTCAAATTCAATAAAAATCGACAAAAATACAGTTTCTAGCTAAAATTTGATGGTTTCGTTGCACTTTCCGAGCCCGCAGGGTATCTGAGTGGCTTAAAAGTACAAGAAAACACTTCAAAAGTGACGTTTCTGAAGAATTTTAAACAGTTTTCTTGTATCTACGAACGCCAGAATGCATAAAATTGACCTAAACGTCTCCTTTTCCTATTCTGAGTCGATTCTGCATGCTTTAAGTGTGTTTGGTGGCTCAGAACCATCAAAAAAAGTTGAAATATAGTTCAAATTCAATAAAAATCGACAAAAATACAGTTTCTAGCTAAAATTTGATGGTTTCGTTGCACTTTCCGAGCCCGTAGGGTATCTGAGTGGCTTAAAAGTACAAGAAAACACTTCAAAAGTGACGTTTCTGAAGAATTTTAACAGTTTTCTTGTATCTACGAACGCCAGAATGCATAAAATTGACCTAAACGTCTCCTTTTCCTATTCTGAGTCGATTCTGCATGCTTTAAGTGTGTTTGGTGGCTCAGAACCATCAAAAAACGTTGAAATATAGTTCAAATTCAATAAAAATCGACAAAAATACAGTTTCTAGCTAAAATTTGATGGTTTCGTTGCACTTTCCGAGCCCGCAGGGTATCTGAGTGGCTTAAAAGTACAAGAAAACACTTCAAAAGTGACGTTTCTGAAGAATTTTAACAGTTTTCTTGTATCTACGAACGCCAGAATGCATAAAATTGACCTAAACGTCTCCTTTTCCTATTCTGAGTCGATTCTGCATGCTTTAAGTGTGTTTGGTGGCTCAGAACCATCAAAAAACTTTGAAATATAGTTCAAATTCAATAAAAATCGACAAAAATACAGTTTCCAGCTAAAATTTGATGGTTTCGTTGCACTTTCCGAGCCCGCAGGGTATCTGAGTGGCTTAAAAGTACAAGAAAACACTTCAAAAGTGACGTTTCTGAAGAATTTTAACAGTTTTCTTGTATCTACGAACGCCAGAATGCATAAAATTGACCTAAACGTCTCCTTTTCCTATTCTGAGTCGATTCTGCATGCTTTAAGTGTGTTTGGTGGCTCAGAACCATCAAAAAACTTTGAAATATAGTTCAAATTCAATAAAAATCGACAAAAATACAGTTTCCAGCTAAAATTTGATGGTTTCGTTGCACTTTCCGAGCCCGCAGGGTATCTGAGTGGCTTAAAAGTACAAGAAAACACTTCAAAAGTGACGTTTCTGAAGAATTTTAACAGTTTTCTTGTATCTACGAACGCCAGAATGCATAAAATTGACCTAAACGTCTCCTTTTCCTATTCTGAGTCGATTCTGCATGCTTTAAGTGTGTTTGGTGGCTCAGAACCATCAAAAAACGTTGAAATATAGTTCAAATTCAATCAAAATCGACAAAAATACAGTTTCTAGCTAAAATTTGATGGTTTCGTTGCACTTTCCGAGCCCGCAGGGTATCTGAGTGGCTTAAAAGTACAAGAAAACACTTCAAAAGTGACGTTTCTGAAGAATTTTAACAGTTTTCTTGTATCTACGAACGCCAGAATGCATAAAATTGACCTAAACGTCTCCTTTTCCTATTCTGAGTCGATTCTGCATGCTTTAAGTGTGTTTGGTGGCTCAGAACCATCAAAAAACGTTGAAATATACACTCACCGGCAAAAAAAAGCGAATCACCCAAAGTTTGTATTGAAAATGGTTCCTTTTTTAAACGTTTGGCTACAGTCAATATCAGTTTTGAAAAAATCACACAAAATATACTAACACTAGGTTTTTGGTTCTATTTTGTACATGATATGAACCTCAAATCTGAAGATGATAAGTTTTTTCCAACAATGAGATTTGCAGTTGTGACGTTTAGAGGGCATTAACAGACGGTTTGTCATTGTGATTTGATGAAAACTGTGTTTTTGTCAATTAACATGAGTATTGTGGCCATTAATGCAGCACGAGCAATTGCTCTTATTCAGGATGGTCGAAGTTAACGGTACGTTGCCAATACGTTAGGGGTATCACGAGTGAGCATTCACAGAACTGTACGACGGTTTAATGAGACTGGATCATACAGCCGAAGACCTGATTCGGGTCGCCCAAAGAAAACATCGGCTCGGGATGACCGTTTTTTAACGCTGACCGTGTTCCGTAATAGGGATACGACCGCAGTTGAGGCCAGAAATCAACTTGAAGAAACACGAGGAGTTAGTGTAAGTGAAAGAACTGTAAGAAAAAGGTTAACTGCAGCTGAATTGAGGGCCCGTAGACCTGCAAGTGGCCCAGAACTTCTCCCACGACACAGAGTAGCCCGACTTGCATTTGCTCGAGAACACGTTAACTCGGATCTTGCCCAATGGGACCAAGTACTCTTTACAGATGAGTCGCGTTTTTGTCTACGTTCTCCTGACGGCCGTCAAAGAGTATGGCAAAGAAGAGGCGAAAGGTAGGCTCAGTGCAATATTGTTTCCAGACTAAGTTTTCATGGAGGTTCAGTGATGGTCTGGGCAGGAATTTCTGCCGAGGCTCGCACAGAACTTGTAGTGGTGGATAGAGGCACAATGAATGCTGATCGATATGTAGCAAATATTCTTCAAGAGCATGTCGTACCTTTTGCTCCTTTTATTGGCGATAATTTTATTCTAATGCATGATAATGCTAGACCACATATCGCTAGAGTTGTACAAACCTACCTCGACGAATTCGGGATTTCACGTATGGAATGACCAGCAGGCAGTCCCGACCTGAATCCAATTGAGCATGTGTGGGACATGTTAGGTAGACGTATCAGAGCACGTGTGCCGGCCATACAACACATAAGAGATCTTGCAAATGCGCTAGTTGAAGAATTTGACCAATTAGCCCAGGCTGAGATTAGACACCTCATCGAAGGCATGGAAAGACGTATGGCAACCGTAATGCAAGCTAGAGGCGGCAACAGTCGTTATTAATGATATGTTAAGTAGTCTTTTGTTGGTTTAATGTAATGGATTTTCTGGTAATTTTTAATAAACTCGTAATTGTTGCAACTTCAGCGAAGGTCCCGTTACCTTCTCATCTCCTTTGTCCTAGATAAACTAATTTGTCTTATAAATGTGACGCACATCAGAATTTATTGAAGATTTCTACAAAAATACTAATGATTCGATTTTTTTGCCGGTGAGTGTAGTTCAAATTCAATAAAAATCGACAAAAATACAGTTTCCAGCTAAAATTTGATGGTTTCGTTGCACTTTCCGAGCCCGTAGGGTATCTGAGTGGCTTAAAAGTACAAGAAAACACTTCAAAAGTGACGTTTCTGAAGAATTTTAACAGTTTTCTTGTATCTACGAACGCCAGAATGCATAAAATTGACCTAAACGTCTCCTTTTCCTATTCTGAGTCGATTCTGCATGCTTTAAGTGTGTTTGGTGGCTCAGAACCATCAAAAAACGTTGAAATATAGTTCAAATTCAATAAAAATCGACAAAAATACAGTTTCTAGCTAAAATTTGATGGTTTCGTTGCACTTTCCGAGCCCGTAGGGTATCTGAGTGGCTTAAAAGTACAAGAAAACACTTCAAAAGTGACGTTTCTGAAGAATTTTAACAGTTTTCTTGTATCTACGAACGCCAGAATGCATAAAATTGACCTAAACGTCTCCTTTTCCTATTCTGAGTCGATTCTGCATGCTTTAAGTGTGTTTGGTGGCTCAGAACCATCAAAAAAAGTTGAAATATAGTTCAAATTCAATAAAAATCGACAAAAATACAGTTTCTAGCTAAAATTTGATGGTTTCGTTGCACTTTCCGAGCCCGTAGGGTATCTGAGTGGCTTAAAAGTACAAGAAAACACTTCAAAAGTGACGTTTCTGAAGAATTTTAACAGTTTTCTTGTATCTACGAACGCCAGAATGCATAAAATTGACCTAAACGTCTCCTTTTCCTATTCTGAGTCGATTCTGCATGCTTTAAGTGTGTTTGGTGGCTCAGAACCATCAAAAAAACGTTGAAATATAGTTCAAATTCAATAAAAATCGACAAAAATACAGTTTCTAGCTAAAATTTGATGGTTTCGTTGCACTTTCCGTGCCCGTAGGGTATCTGAGTGGCTTAAAAGTACAAGAAAACACTTCAAAAGTGACGTTTCTGAAGAATTTTAACAGTTTTCTTGTATCTACGAACGCCAGAATGCATAAAATTGACCTAAACGTCTCCTTTTCCTATTCTGAGTCGATTCTGCATGCTTTAAGTGTGTTTGGTGGCTCAGAACCATCAAAAAACGTTGAAATATAGTTCAAATTCAATAAAAATCGACAAAAATACAGTTTCTAGCTAAAATTTGATGGTTTCGTTGCACTTTCCGAGCCCGCAGGGTATCTGAGTGGCTTAAAAGTACAAGAAAACACTTCAAAAGTGACGTTTCTGAAGAATTTTAACAGTTTTCTTGTATCTACGAACGCCAGAATGCATAAAATTGACCTAAACGTCTCCTTTTCCTATTCTGAGTCGATTCTGCATGCTTTAAGTGTGTTTGGTGGCTCAGAACCATCAAAAAACGTTGAAATATAGTTCAAATTCAATCAAAATCGACAAAAATACAGTTTCTAGCTAAAATTTGATGGTTTCGTTGCACTTTCCGAGCCCGCAGGGTATCTGAGTGGCTTAAAAGTACAAGGAAAACACTTCAAAAGTGACGTTTCTGAAGAATTTTAACAGTTTTCTTGTATCTACGAACGCCAGAATGCATAAAATTGACCTAAACGTCTCCTTTTCCTATTCTGAGTCGATTCTGCATGCTTTAAGTGTGTTTGGTGGCTCAGAACCATCAAAAAAACGTTGAAATATAGTTCAAATTCAATCAAAATCGACAAAAATACAGTTTCTAGCTAAAATTTGATGGTTTCGTTGCACTTTCCGAGCCCGCAGGGTATCTGAGTGGCTTAAAAGTACAAGAAAACACTTCAAAAGTGACGTTTCTGAAGAATTTTAACAGTTTTCTTGTATCTACGAACGCCAGAATGCATAAAATTGACCTAAACGTCTCCTTTTCCTATTCTGAGTCGATTCTGCATGCTTTAAGTGTGTTTGGTGGCTCAGAACCATCAAAAAACGTTGAAATATACACTCACCGGCAAAAAAAAGCGAATCACCCAAAGTTTGTATTGAAAATGGTTCCTTTTTTAAACGTTTGGCTACAGTCAATATCAGTTTTGAAAAAATCACACAAAATATACTAACACTAGGTTTTTGGTTCTATTTTGTACATGATATGAACCTCAAATCTGAAGATGATAAGTTTTTTCCAACAATGAGATTTGCAGTTGTGACGTTTAGAGGGCATTAACAGACGGTTTGTCATTGTGATTTGATGAAAACTGTGTTTTTGTCAATTAACATGAGTATTGTGGCCATTAATGCAGCACGAGCAATTGCTCTTATTCAGGATGGTCGAAGTTAACGGTACGTTGCCAATACGTTAGGGGTATCACGAGTGAGCATTCACAGAACTGTACGACGGTTTAATGAGACTGGATCATACAGCCGAAGACCTGATTCGGGTCGCCCAAAGAAAACATCGGCTCGGGATGACCGTTTTTTAACGCTGACCGTGTTCCGTAATAGGGATACGACCGCAGTTGAGGCCAGAAATCAACTTGAAGAAACACGAGGAGTTAGTGTAAGTGAAAGAACTGTAAGAAAAAGGTTAACTGCAGCTGAATTGAGGGCCCGTAGACCTGCAAGTGGCCCAGAACTTCTCCCACGACACAGAGTAGCCCGACTTGCATTTGCTCGAGAACACGTTAACTCGGATCTTGCCCAATGGGACCAAGTACTCTTTACAGATGAGTCGCGTTTTTGTCTACGTTCTCCTGACGGCCGTCAAAGAGTATGGCAAAGAAGAGGCGAAAGGTAGGCTCAGTGCAATATTGTTTCCAGACTAAGTTTTCATGGAGGTTCAGTGATGGTCTGGGCAGGAATTTCTGCCGAGGCTCGCACAGAACTTGTAGTGGTGGATAGAGGCACAATGAATGCTGATCGATATGTAGCAAATATTCTTCAAGAGCATGTCGTACCTTTTGCTCCTTTTATTGGCGATAATTTTATTCTAATGCATGATAATGCTAGACCACATATCGCTAGAGTTGTACAAACCTACCTCGACGAATTCGGGATTTCACGTATGGAATGACCAGCAGGCAGTCCCGACCTGAATCCAATTGAGCATGTGTGGGACATGTTAGGTAGACGTATCAGAGCACGTGTGCCGGCCATACAACACATAAGAGATCTTGCAAATGCGCTAGTTGAAGAATTTGACCAATTAGCCCAGGCTGAGATTAGACACCTCATCGAAGGCATGGAAAGACGTATGGCAACCGTAATGCAAGCTAGAGGCGGCAACAGTCGTTATTAATGATATGTTAAGTAGTCTTTTGTTGGTTTAATGTAATGGATTTTCTGGTATTTTTTAATAAACTCGTAATTGTTGCAACTTCAGCGAAGGTCCCGTTACCTTCTCATCTCCTTTGTCCTAGATAAACTAATTTGTCTTATAAATGTGACGCACATCAGAATTTATTGAAGATTTCTACAAAAATACTAATGATTCGATTTTTTTGCCGGTGAGTGTAGTTCAAATTCAATAAAAATCGACAAAAATACAGTTTCCAGCTAAAATTTGATGGTTTCGTTGCACTTTCCGAGCCCGTAGGGTATCTGAGTGGCTTAAAAGTACAAGAAAACACTTCAAAAGTGACGTTTCTGAAGAATTTTAACAGTTTTCTTGTATCTACGAACGCCAGAATGCATAAAATTGACCTAAACGTCTCCTTTTCCTATTCTGAGTCGATTCTGCATGCTTTAAGTGTGTTTGGTGGCTCAGAACCATCAAAAAACGTTGAAATATAGTTCAAATTCAATAAAAATCGACAAAAATACAGTTTCTAGCTAAAATTTGATGGTTTCGTTGCACTTTCCGAGCCCGTAGGGTATCTGAGTGGCTTAAAAGTACAAGAAAACACTTCAAAAGTGACGTTTCTGAAGAATTTTAACAGTTTTCTTGTATCTACGAACGCCAGAATGCATAAAATTGACCTAAACGTCTCCTTTTCCTATTCTGAGTCGATTCTGCATGCTTTAAGTGTGTTTGGTGGCTCAGAACCATCAAAAAAAGTTGAAATATAGTTCAAATTCAATAAAAATCGACAAAAATACAGTTTCTAGCTAAAATTTGATGGTTTCGTTGCACTTTCCGAGCCCGTAGGGTATCTGAGTGGCTTAAAAGTACAAGAAAAACACTTCAAAAGTGACGTTTCTGAAGAATTTTAACAGTTTTCTTGTATCTACGAACGCCAGAATGCATAAAATTGACCTAAACGTCTCCTTTTCCTATTCTGAGTCGATTCTGCATGCTTTAAGTGTGTTTGGTGGCTCAGAACCATCAAAAAACGTTGAAATATAGTTCAAATTCAATAAAAATCGACAAAAATACAGTTTCCAGCTAAAATTTGATGGTTTCGTTGCACTTTCCGAGCCCGCAGGGTATCTGAGTGGCTTAAAAGTACAAGAAAACACTTCAAAAGTGACGTTTCTGAAGAATTTTAACAGTTTTCTTGTATCTACGAACGCCAGAATGCATAAAATTGACCTAAACGTCTCCTTTTCCTATTCTGAGTCGATTCTGCATGCTTTAAGTGTGTTTGGTGGCTCAGAACCATCAAAAAAAGTTGAAATATAGTTCAAATTCAATAAAAATCGACAAAAATACAGTTTCTAGCTAAAATTTGATGGTTTCGTTGCACTTTCCGAGCCCGTAGGGTATCTGAGTGGCTTAAAAGTACAAGAAAACACTTCAAAAGTGACGTTTCTGAAGAATTTTAACAGTTTTCTTGTATCTACGAACGCCAGAATGCATAAAATTGACCTAAACGTCTCCTTTTCCTATTCTGAGTCGATTCTGCATGCTTTAAGTGTGTTTGGTGGCTCAGAACCATCAAAAAAACGTTGAAATATAGTTCAAATTCAATAAAAATCGACAAAAATACAGTTTCTAGCTAAAATTTGATGGTTTCGTTGCACTTTCCGAGCCCGCAGGGTATCTGAGTGGCTTAAAAGTACAAGAAAACACTTCAAAAGTGACGTTTCTGAAGAATTTTAACAGTTTTCTTGTATCTACGAACGCCAGAATGCATAAAATTGACCTAAACGTCTCCTTTTCCTATTCTGAGTCGATTCTGCATGCTTTAAGTGTGTTTGGTGGCTCAGAACCATCAAAAAACTTTGAAATATAGTTCAAATTCAATAAAAATCGACAAAAATACAGTTTCCAGCTAAAATTTGATGGTTTCGTTGCACTTTCCGAGCCCGCAGGGTATCTGAGTGGCTTAAAAGTACAAAAAACACTTCAAAAGTGACGTTTCTGAAGAATTTTAACAGTTTTCTTGTATCTACGAACGCCAGAATGCATAAAATTGACCTAAACGTCTCCTTTTCCTATTCTGAGTCGATTCTGCATGCTTTAAGTGTGTTTGGTGGCTCAGAACCATCAAAAAACTTTGAAATATAGTTCAAATTCAATAAAAATCGACAAAAATACAGTTTCCAGCTAAAATTTGATGGTTTCGTTGCACTTTCCGAGCCCGCAGGGTATCTGAGTGGCTTAAAAGTACAAGAAAACACTTCAAAAGTGACGTTTCTGAAGAATTTTAACAGTTTTCTTGTATCTACGAACGCCAGAATGCATAAAATTGACCTAAACGTCTCCTTTTCCTATTCTGAGTCGATTCTGCATGCTTTAAGTGTGTTTGGTGGCTCAGAACCATCAAAAAAACGTTGAAATATAGTTCAAATTCAATAAAAATCGACAAAAATACAGTTTCTAGCTAAAATTTGATGGTTTCGTTGCACTTTCCGTGCCCGTAGGGTATCTGAGTGGCTTAAAAGTACAAGAAAACACTTCAAAAGTGACGTTTCTGAAGAATTTTAACAGTTTTCTTGTATCTACGAACGCCAGAATGCATAAAATTGACCTAAACGTCCTCTTTCCTATTCTGAGTCGATTCTGCATGCTTTAAGTGTGTTTGGTGGCTCAGAACCATCAAAAAACGTTGAAATATAGTTCAAATTCAATAAAAATCGACAAAAATACAGTTTCTAGCTAAAATTTGATGGTTTCGTTGCACTTTCCGAGCCCGCAGGGTATCTGAGTGGCTTAAAAGTACAAGAAAACACTTCAAAAGTGACGTTTCTGAAGAATTTAACAGTTTTCTTGTATCTACGAACGCCAGAATGCATAAAATTGACCTAAACGTCTCCTTTTCCTATTCTGAGTCGATTCTGCATGCTTTAAGTGTGTTTGGTGGCTCAGAACCATCAAAAAACTTTGAAATATAGTTCAAATTCAATAAAAATCGACAAAAATACAGTTTCCAGCTAAAATTTGATGGTTTCGTTGCACTTTCCGAGCCCGCAGGGTATCTGAGTGGCTTAAAAGTACAAGAAAACACTTCAAAAGTGACGTTTCTGAAGAATTTTAACAGTTTTCTTGTATCTACGAACGCCAGAATGCATAAAATTGACCTAAACGTCTCCTTTTCCTATTCTGAGTCGATTCTGCATGCTTTAAGTGTGTTTGGTGGCTCAGAACCATCAAAAAAAGTTGAAATATAGTTCAAATTCAATAAAAATCGACAAAAATACAGTTTCTAGCTAAAATTTGATGGTTTCGTTGCACTTTCCGAGCCCGTAGGGTATCTGAGTGGCTTAAAAGTACAAGAAAACACTTCAAAAGTGACGTTTCTGAAGAATTTTAACAGTTTTCTTGTATCTACGAAAAGGAAAAGGAGACGTTTAGGTCAATTTTATGCATTCTGGCGTTCGTAGATACAAGAAAACTGTTAAAATTCTTCAGAAACGTCACTTTTGAAGTGTTTTCTTGTACTTTTAAGCCACTCAGATACCCTACGGGCTCGGAAAGTGCAACGAAACCATCAAATTTTAGCTAGAAACTGTATTTTTGTCGATTTTTATTGAATTTGAACTATATTTCAACGTTTTTTGATGGTTCTGAACCACCAAACACACTTAAAGCATGCAGAATCGACTCAGAATAGGAAAAAGGAGACGTTTAGGTCAATTTTATGCATTCTGGCGTTCGTAGATACAAGAAAACTGTTAAAATTCTTCAGAAACGTCACTTTTGAAGTGTTTTCTTGTACTTTTAAGCCACTCAGATACCCTACGGGCTCGGAAAGTGCAACGAAACCATCAAATTTTAGCTAGAAACTGTATTTTTGTCG
This sequence comes from Zophobas atratus, assembly GCA_022388445.1. Lineage (NCBI taxonomy): Eukaryota > Metazoa > Arthropoda > Insecta > Coleoptera > Tenebrionidae > Zophobas > Zophobas atratus. The sequence continues at coordinate 19,698 of JAKCWB010000077.1, read as the reverse complement.
ATTTTTATTGAATTTGAACCATATTTCAACGTTTTTTTGATGGTTCTGAGCCACCAAACACACTTAAAGCATGCAGAATCGACTCAGAACAGGAAAAGGAGACGTTTAGGTCAATTTTATGCATTCTGGCGTTCGTAGATAACAAGAAAACTGTTAAAATTCTTCAGAAACGTCACTTTTGAATTGTTTTCTTGTACTTTTAAGCCACTCAGATACCCTACGGGCTCGGAAAGTGCAACGAAACCATCAAATTTTAGCTAGAAACTGTATTTTTGTCGATTTTTATTGAATTTGAACTATATTTCAACGTTTTTTGATGGTTCTGAGCCACCAAACACACTTAAAGCATGCAGAATCGACTCAGAATAGGAAAAGGAGACGTTTAGGTCAATTTTATGCATTCTGGCGTTCGTAGATACAAGAAAACTGTTAAAATTCTTCAGAAACGTCACTTTTGAAGTGTTTTCTTGTACTTTTAAGCCACTCAGATACCCTACGGGCTCGGAAAGTGCAACGAAACCATCAAATTTTAGCTAGAAACTGTATTTTTGTCGATTTTTATTGAATTTGAACTATATTTCAACGTTTTTTGATGGTTCTGAGCCACCAAACACACTTAAAGCATGCAGAATCGACTCAGAATAGGAAAAGGAGACGTTTAGGTCAATTTTATGCATTCTGGCGTTCGTAGATACAAGAAAACTGTTAAAATTCTTCAGAAACGTCACTTTTGAAGTGTTTTCTTGTACTTTTAAGCCACTCAGATACCCTACGGGCTCGGAAAGTGCAACGAAACCATCAAATTTTAGCTGGAAACTGTATTTTTGTCGATTTTTATTGAATTTGAACTACACTCACCGGCAAAAAATCGAATCATTAGTATTTTTGTAGAAATCTTCAATAAATTCTGATGTGCGTCACATTTATAAGACAAATTAGTTTATCTAGGACAAAGGAGATGAGAAGGTAACGGGACCTTCGCTGAAGTTGCAACAATTACGAGTTTATTAAAAAATACCAGAAAATCCATTACATTAAACCAACAAAAGACTACTTAACATATCATTAATAACGACTGTTGCCGCCTCTAGCTTGCATTACGGTTGCCATACGTCTTTCCATGCCTTCGATGAGGTGTCTAATCTCAGCCTGGGCTAATTGGTCAAATTCTTCAACTAGCGCATTTGCAAGATCTCTTATGTGTTGTATGGCCGGCACACGTGCTCTGATACGTCTACCTAACATGTCCCACACATGCTCAATTGGATTCAGGTCGGGACTGCCTGCTGGTCATTCCATACGTGAAATCCCGAATTCGTCGAGGTAGGTTTGTACAACTCTAGCGATATGTGGTCTAGCATTATCATGCATTAGAATAAAATTATCGCCAATAAAAGGAGCAAAAGGTACGACATGCTCTTGAAGAATATTTGCTACATATCGATCAGCATTCATTGTGCCTCTATCCACCACTACAAGTTCTGTGCGAGCCTCGGCAGAAATTCCTGCCCAGACCATCACTGAACCTCCATGAAAACTTAGTCTGGAAACAATATTGCACTGAGCCTACCTTTCGCCTCTTCTTTGCCATACTCTTTGACGGCCGTCAGGAGAACGTAGACAAAAACGCGACTCATCTGTAAAGAGTACTTGGTCCCATTGGGCAAGATCCGAGTTAACGTGTTCTCGAGCAAATGCAAGTCGGGCTACTCTGTGTCGTGGGAGAAGTTCTGGGCCACTTGCAGGTCTACGGGCCCTCAATTCAGCTGCAGTTAACCTTTTTCTTACAGTTCTTTCACTTACACTAACTCCTCGTGTTTCTTCAAGTTGATTTCTGGCCTCAACTGCGGTCGTATCCCTATTACGGAACACGGTCAGCGTTAAAAAACGGTCATCCGAGCCGATGTTTTCTTTGGGCGACCCGAATCAGGTCTTCGGCTGTATGATCCAGTCTCATTAAACCGTCGTACAGTTCTGTGAATGCTCACTCGTGATACCCCTAACGTATTGGCAACGTACCGTTAACTTCGACCATCCTGAATAAGAGCAATTGCTCGTGCTGCATTAATGGCCACAATACTCATGTTAATTGACAAAAACACAGTTTTCATCAAATCACAATGACAAACCGTCTGTTAATGCCCTCTAAACGTCACAACTGCAAATCTCATTGTTGGAAAAAACTTATCATCTTCAGATTTGAGGTTCATATCATGTACAAAATAGAACCAAAAACCTAGTGTTAGTATATTTTGTGTGATTTTTTCAAAACTGATATTGACTGTAGCCAAACGTTTAAAAAAGGAACCATTTTCAATACAAACTTTGGGTGATTCGCTTTTTTTGCCGGTGAGTGTATATTTCAACGTTTTTTGATGGTTCTGAGCCACCAAACACACTTAAAGCATGCAGAATCGACTCAGAATAGGAAAAGGAGACGTTTAGGTCAATTTTAAGCATTCTGGCGTTCGTAGATACAAGAAAACTGTTAAAATTCTTCAGAAACGTCACTTTTGAAGTGTTTTCTTGTACTTTTAAGCCACTCAGATACCCTGCGGGCTCGGAAAGTGCAACGAAACCATCAAATTTTAGCTAGAAACTGTATTTTTGTCGATTTTGATTGAATTTGAACTATATTTCAACATTTTTTGATGGTTCTGAGCCACCAAACACACTTAAAGCATGCAGAATCGACTCAGAATAGGAAAAGGAGACGTTTAGGTCAATTTTATGCATTCTGGCGTTCGTAGATACAAGAAAACTGTTAAAATTCTTCAGAAACGTCACTTTTGAAGTGTTTTCTTGTACTTTTAAGCCACTCAGATACCCTACGGGCTCGGAAAGTGCAACGAAACCATCAAATTTTAGCTGGAAACTGTATTTTTGTCGATTTTTATTGAATTTGAAGTATATTTCAAAGTTTTTTGATGGTTCTGAGCCACCAAACACACTTAAAGCATGCAGAATCGACTCAGAATAGGAAAAGGAGACGTTTAGGTCAATTTTATGCATTCTGGCGTTCGTAGATACAAGAAAACTGTTAAAATTCTTCAGAAACGTCACTTTTGAAGTGTTTTCTTGTACTTTTAAGCCACTCAGATACCCTGCGGGCTCGGAAAGTGCAACGAAACCATCAAATTTTAGCTGGAAACTGTATTTTTGTCGATTTTTATTGAATTTGAACTATATTTCAAAGTTTTTTGATGGTTCTGAGCCACCAAACACACTTAAAGCATGCAGAATCGACTCAGAATAGGAAAAGGAGACGTTTAGGTCAATTTTATGCATTCTGGCGTTCGTAGATACAAGAAAACTGTTAAAATTCTTCAGAAACGTCACTTTTGAAGTGTTTTCTTGTACTTTTAAGCCACTCAGATACCCTGCGGGCTCGGAAAGTGCAACGAAACCATCAAATTTTAGCTAGAAACTGTATTTTTGTCGATTTTTATTGAATTTGAACTATATTTCAACGTTTTTTGATGGTTCTGAGCCACCAAACACACTTAAAGCATGCAGAATCGACTCAGAATAGGAAAAGGAGACGTTTAGGTCAATTTTATGCATTCTGGCGTTCGTAGATACAAGAAAACTGTTAAAATTCTTCAGAAACGTCACTTTTGAAGTGTTTTCTTGTACTTTTAAGCCACTCAGATACCCTACGGGCACGGAAAGTGCAACGAAACCATCAAATTTTAGCTAGAAACTGTATTTTTGTCGATTTTTATTGAATTTGAACTATATTTCAACGTTTTTTGATGGTTCTGAGCCACCAAACACACTTAAAGCATGCAGAATCGACTCAGAATAGGAAAAGGAGACGTTTAGGTCAATTTTATGCATTCTGGCGTTCGTAGATACAAGAAAACTGTTAAAATTCTTCAGAAACGTCACTTTTGAAGTGTTTTCTTGTACTTTTAAGCCACTCAGATACCCTACGGGCTCGGAAAGTGCAACGAAACCATCAAATTTTAGCTAGAAACTGTATTTTTGTCGATTTTTATTGAATTTGAACTATATTTCAACTTTTTTTGATGGTTCTGAGCCACCAAACACACTTAAAGCATGCAGAATCGACTCAGAATAGGAAAAGGAGACGTTTAGGTCAATTTTATGCATTCTGGCGTTCGTAGATACAAGAAAACTGTTAAAATTCTTCAGAAACGTCACTTTTGAAGTGTTTTCTTGTACTTTTAAGCCACTCAGATACCCTACGGGCTCGGAAAGTGCAACGAAACCATCAAATTTTAGCTAGAAACTGTATTTTTGTCGATTTTTATTGAATTTGAACTATATTTCAACGTTTTTTTGATGGTTCTGAGCCACCAAACACACTTAAAGCATGCAGAATCGACTCAGAATAGGAAAAGGAGACGTTTAGGTCAATTTTATGCATTCTGGCGTTCGTAGATACAAGAAAACTGTTAAAATTCTTCAGAAACGTCACTTTTGAAGTGTTTTCTTGTACTTTTAAGCCACTCAGATACCCTACGGGCTCGGAAAGTGCAACGAAACCATCAAATTTTAGCTGGAAACTGTATTTTTGTCGATTTTTATTGAATTTGAACTACACTCACCGGCAAAAAAAATCGAATCATTAGTATTTTTGTAGAAATCTTCAATAAATTCTGATGTGCGTCACATTTATAAGACAAATTAGTTTATCTAGGACAAAGGAGATGAGAAGGTAACGGGACCTTCGCTGAAGTTGCAACAATTACGAGTTTATTAAAAAATACCAGAAAATCCATTACATTAAACCAACAAAAGACTACTTAACATATCATTAATAACGACTGTTGCCGCCTCTAGCTTGCATTACGGTTGCCATACGTCTTTCCATGCCTTCGATGAGGTGTCTAATCTCAGCCTGGGCTAATTGGTCAAATTCTTCAACTAGCGCATTTGCAAGATCTCTTATGTGTTGTATGGCCGGCACACGTGCTCTGATACGTCTACCTAACATGTCCCACACATGCTCAATTGGATTCAGGTCGGGACTGCCTGCTGGTCATTCCATACGTGAAATCCCGAATTCGTCGAGGTAGGTTTGTACAACTCTAGCGATATGTGGTCTAGCATTATCATGCATTAGAATAAAATTATCGCCAATAAAAGGAGCAAAAGGTACGACATGCTCTTGAAGAATATTTGCTACATATCGATCAGCATTCATTGTGCCTCTATCCACCACTACAAGTTCTGTGCGAGCCTCGGCAGAAATTCCTGCCCAGACCATCACTGAACCTCCATGAAAACTTAGTCTGGAAACAATATTGCACTGAGCCTACCTTTCGCCTCTTCTTTGCCATACTCTTTGACGGCCGTCAGGAGAACGTAGACAAAAACGCGACTCATCTGTAAAGAGTACTTGGTCCCATTGGGCAAGATCCGAGTTAACGTGTTCTCGAGCAAATGCAAGTCGGGCTACTCTGTGTCGTGGGAGAAGTTCTGGGCCACTTGCAGGTCTACGGGCCCTCAATTCAGCTGCAGTTAACCTTTTTCTTACAGTTCTTTCACTTACACTAACTCCTCGTGTTTCTTCAAGTTGATTTCTGGCCTCAACTGCGGTCGTATCCCTATTACGGAACACGGTCAGCGTTAAAAAACGGTCATCCCGAGCCGATGTTTTCTTTGGGCGACCCGAATCAGGTCTTCGGCTGTATGATCCAGTCTCATTAAACCGTCGTACAGTTCTGTGAATGCTCACTCGTGATACCCCTAACGTATTGGCAACGTACCGTTAACTTCGACCATCCTGAATAAGAGCAATTGCTCGTGCTGCATTAATGGCCACAATACTCATGTTAATTGACAAAAACACAGTTTTCATCAAATCACAATGACAAACCGTCTGTTAATGCCCTCTAAACGTCACAACTGCAAATCTCATTGTTGGAAAAAACTTATCATCTTCAGATTTGAGGTTCATATCATGTACAAAATAGAACCAAAAACCTAGTGTTAGTATATTTTGTGTGATTTTTTCAAAACTGATATTGACTGTAGCCAAACGTTTAAAAAAGGAACCATTTTCAATACAAACTTTGGGTGATTCGCTTTTTTTGCCGGTGAGTGTATATTTCAACGTTTTTTGATGGTTCTGAGCCACCAAACACACTTAAAGCATGCAGAATCGACTCAGAATAGGAAAAGGAGACGTTTAGGTCAATTTTATGCATTCTGGCGTTCGTAGATACAAGAAAACTGTTAAAATTCTTCAGAAACGTCACTTTTGAAGTGTTTTCTTGTACTTTTAAGCCACTCAGATACCCTGCGGGCTCGGAAAGTGCAACGAAACCATCAAATTTTAGCTAGAAACTGTATTTTTGTCGATTTTGATTGAATTTGAACTATATTTCAACGTTTTTTGATGGTTCTGAGCCACCAAACACACTTAAAGCATGCAGAATCGACTCAGAATAGGAAAAGGAGACGTTTAGGTCAATTTTATGCATTCTGGCGTTCGTAGATACAAGAAAACTGTTAAAATTCTTCAGAAACGTCACTTTTGAAGTGTTTTCTTGTACTTTTAAGCCACTCAGATACCCTGCGGGCTCGGAAAGTGCAACGAAACCATCAAATTTTAGCTAGAAACTGTATTTTTGTCGATTTTTATTGAATTTGAACTATATTTCAACGTTTTTTGATGGTTCTGAGCCACCAAACACACTTAAAGCATGCAGAATCGACTCAGAATAGGAAAAGGAGACGTTTAGGTCAATTTTATGCATTCTGGCGTTCGTAGATACAAGAAAACTGTTAAAATTCTTCAGAAACGTCACTTTTGAAGTGTTTTCTTGTACTTTTAAGCCACTCAGATACCCTACGGGCACGGAAAGTGCAACGAAACCATCAAATTTTAGCTAGAAACTGTATTTTTGTCGATTTTTATTGAATTTGAACTATATTTCAACGTTTTTTGATGGTTCTGAGCCACCAAACACACTTAAAGCATGCAGAATCGACTCAGAATAGGAAAAGGAGACGTTTAGGTCAATTTTATGCATTCTGGCGTTCGTAGATACAAGAAAACTGTTAAAATTCTTCAGAAACGTCACTTTTGAAGTGTTTTCTTGTACTTTTAAGCCACTCAGATACCCTACGGGCTCGGAAAGTGCAACGAAACCATCAAATTTTAGCTAGAAACTGTATTTTTGTCGATTTTTATTGAATTTGAACTATATTTCAACTTTTTTTGATGGTTCTGAGCCACCAAACACACTTAAAGCATGCAGAATCGACTCAGAATAGGAAAAGGAGACGTTTAGGTCAATTTTATGCATTCTGGCGTTCGTAGATACAAGAAAACTGTTAAAATTCTTCAGAAACGTCACTTTTGAAGTGTTTTCTTGTACTTTTAAGCCACTCAGATACCCTGCGGGCTCGGAAAGTGCAACGAAACCATCAAATTTTAGCTAGAAACTGTATTTTTGTCGATTTTTATTGAATTTGAACTATATTTCAACGTTTTTTGATGGTTCTGAGCCACCAAACACACTTAAAGCATGCAGAATCGACTCAGAATAGGAAAAGGAGACGTTTAGGTCAATTTTATGCATTCTGGCGTTCGTAGATACAAGAAAACTGTTAAAATTCTTCAGAAACGTCACTTTTGAAGTGTTTTCTTGTACTTTTAAGCCACTCAGATACCCTACGGGCACGGAAAGTGCAACGAAACCATCAAATTTTAGCTAGAAACTGTATTTTTGTCGATTTTTATTGAATTTGAACTATATTTCAACGTTTTTTGATGGTTCTGAGCCACCAAACACACTTAAAGCATGCAGAATCGACTCAGAATAGGAAAAGGAGACGTTTAGGTCAATTTTATGCATTCTGGCGTTCGTAGATACAAGAAAACTGTTAAAATTCTTCAGAAACGTCACTTTTGAAGTGTTTTCTTGTACTTTTAAGCCACTCAGATACCCTACGGGCTCGGAAAGTGCAACGAAACCATCAAATTTTAGCTGAGAAACTGTATTTTTGTCGATTTTTATTGAATTTGAACTATATTTCAACTTTTTTTGATGGTTCTGAGCCACCAAACACACTTAAAGCATGCAGAATCGACTCAGAATAGGAAAAGGAGACGTTTAGGTCAATTTTATGCATTCTGGCGTTCGTAGATACAAGAAAACTGTTAAAATTCTTCAGAAACGTCACTTTTGAAGTGTTTTCTTGTACTTTTAAGCCACTCAGATACCCTACGGGCTCGGAAAGTGCAACGAAACCATCAAATTTTAGCTAGAAACTGTATTTTTGTCGATTTTTATTGAATTTGAACTATATTTCAACGTTTTTTGATGGTTCTGAGCCACCAAACACACTTAAAGCATGCAGAATCGACTCAGAATAGGAAAAGGAGACGTTTAGGTCAATTTTATGCATTCTGGCGTTCGTAGATACAAGAAAACTGTTAAAATTCTTCAGAAACGTCACTTTTGAAGTGTTTTCTTGTACTTTTAAGCCACTCAGATACCCTACGGGCTCGGAAAGTGCAACGAAACCATCAAATTTTAGCTGGAAACTGTATTTTTGTCGATTTTTATTGAATTTGAACTACACTCACCGGCAAAAAAATCGAATCATTAGTATTTTTGTAGAAATCTTCAATAAATTCTGATGTGCGTCACATTTATAAGACAAATTAGTTTATCTAGGACAAAGGAGATGAGAAGGTAACGGGACCTTCGCTGAAGTTGCAACAATTACGAGTTTATTAAAAAATACCAGAAAATCCATTACATTAAACCAACAAAAGACTACTTAACATATCATTAATAACGACTGTTGCCGCCTCTAGCTTGCATTACGGTTGCCATACGTCTTTCCATGCCTTCGATGAGGTGTCTAATCTCAGCCTGGGCTAATTGGTCAAATTCTTCAACTAGCGCATTTGCAAGATCTCTTATGTGTTGTATGGCCGGCACACGTGCTCTGATACGTCTACCTAACATGTCCCACACATGCTCAATTGGATTCAGGTCGGGACTGCCTGCTGGTCATTCCATACGTGAAATCCCGAATTCGTCGAGGTAGGTTTGTACAACTCTAGCGATATGTGGTCTAGCATTATCATGCATTAGAATAAAATTATCGCCAATAAAAGGAGCAAAAGGTACGACATGCTCTTGAAGAATATTTGCTACATATCGATCAGCATTCATTGTGCCTCTATCCACCACTACAAGTTCTGTGCGAGCCTCGGCAGAAATTCCTGCCCAGACCATCACTGAACCTCCATGAAAACTTAGTCTGGAAACAATATTGCACTGAGCCTACCTTTCGCCTCTTCTTTGCCATACTCTTTGACGGCCGTCAGGAGAACGTAGACAAAAACGCGACTCATCTGTAAAGAGTACTTGGTCCCATTGGGCAAGATCCGAGTTAACGTGTTCTCGAGCAAATGCAAGTCGGGCTACTCTGTGTCGTGGGAGAAGTTCTGGGCCACTTGCAGGTCTACGGGCCCTCAATTCAGCTGCAGTTAACCTTTTTCTTACAGTTCTTTCACTTACACTAACTCCTCGTGTTTCTTCAAGTTGATTTCTGGCCTCAACTGCGGTCGTATCCCTATTACGGAACACGGTCAGCGTTAAAAAACGGTCATCCCGAGCCGATGTTTTCTTTGGGCGACCCGAATCAGGTCTTCGGCTGTATGATCCAGTCTCATTAAACCGTCGTACAGTTCTGTGAATGCTCACTCGTGATACCCCTAACGTATTGGCAACGTACCGTTAACTTCGACCATCCTGAATAAGAGCAATTGCTCGTGCTGCATTAATGGCCACAATACTCATGTTAATTGACAAAAACACAGTTTTCATCAAATCACAATGACAAACCGTCTGTTAATGCCCTCTAAACGTCACAACTGCAAATCTCATTGTTGGAAAAAACTTATCATCTTCAGATTTGAGGTTCATATCATGTACAAAATAGAACCAAAAACCTAGTGTTAGTATATTTTGTGTGATTTTTTCAAAACTGATATTGACTGTAGCCAAACGTTTAAAAAAGGAACCATTTTCAATACAAACTTTGGGTGATTCGCTTTTTTTGCCGGTGAGTGTATATTTCAACGTTTTTTGATGGTTCTGAGCCACCAAACACACTTAAAGCATGCAGAATCGACTCAGAATAGGAAAAGGAGACGTTTAGGTCAATTTTATGCATTCTGGCGTTCGTAGATACAAGAAAACTGTTAAAATTCTTCAGAAACGTCACTTTTGAAGTGTTTTCTTGTACTTTTAAGCCACTCAGATACCCTGCGGGCTCGGAAAGTGCAACGAAACCATCAAATTTTAGCTAGAAACTGTATTTTTGTCGATTTTGATTGAATTTGAACTATATTTCAACGTTTTTTGATGGTTCTGAGCCACCAAACACACTTAAAGCATGCAGAATCGACTCAGAATAGGAAAAGGAGACGTTTAGGTCAATTTTATGCATTCTGGCGTTCGTAGATACAAGAAAACTGTTAAAATTCTTCAGAAACGTCACTTTTGAAGTGTTTTCTTGTACTTTTAAGCCACTCAGATACCCTGCGGGCTCGGAAAGTGCAACGAAACCATCAAATTTTAGCTAGAAACTGTATTTTTGTCGATTTTTATTGAATTTGAACTATATTTCAACGTTTTTTGATGGTTCTGAGCCACCAAACACACTTAAAGCATGCAGAATCGACTCAGAATAGGAAAAGGAGACGTTTAGGTCAATTTTATGCATTCTGGCGTTCGTAGATACAAGAAAACTGTTAAAATTCTTCAGAAACGTCACTTTTGAAGTGTTTTCTTGTACTTTTAAGCCACTCAGATACCCTACGGGCACGGAAAGTGCAACGAAACCATCAAATTTTAGCTAGAAACTGTATTTTTGTCGATTTTTATTGAATTTGAACTATATTTCAACGTTTTTTTGATGGTTCTGAGCCACCAAACACACTTAAAGCATGCAGAATCGACTCAGAATAGGAAAAAGGAGACGTTTAGGTCAATTTTATGCATTCTGGCGTTCGTAGATACAAGAAAACTGTTAAAATTCTTCAGAAACGTCACTTTTGAAGTGTTTTCTTGTACTTTTAAGCCACTCAGATACCCTACGGGCTCGGAAAGTGCAACGAAACCATCAAATTTTAGCTAGAAACTGTATTTTTGTCGATTTTTATTGAATTTGAACTATATTTCAACTTTTTTTGATGGTTCTGAGCCACCAAACACACTTAAAGCATGCAGAATCGACTCAGAATAGGAAAAGGAGACGTTTAGGTCAATTTTATGCATTCTGGCGTTCGTAGATACAAGAAAACTGTTAAAATTCTTCAGAAACGTCACTTTTGAAGTGTTTTCTTGTACTTTTAAGCCACTCAGATACCCTGCGGGCTCGGAAAGTGCAACGAAACCATCAAATTTTAGCTAGAAACTGTATTTTTGTCGATTTTTATTGAATTTGAACTATATTTCAAACGTTTTTTGATGGTTCTGAGCCACCAAACACACTTAAAGCATGCAGAATCGACTCAGAATAGGAAAAGGAGACGTTTAGGTCAATTTTATGCATTCTGGCGTTCGTAGATACAAGAAAACTGTTAAAATTCTTCAGAAACGTCACTTTTGAAGTGTTTTCTTGTACTTTTAAGCCACTCAGATACCCTGCGGGCTCGGAAAGTGCAACGAAACCATCAAATTTTAGCTAGAAACTGTATTTTTGTCGATTTTTATTGAATTTGAACTATATTTCAACGTTTTTTGATGGTTCTGAGCCACCAAACACACTTAAAGCATGCAGAATCGACTCAGAATAGGAAAAGGAGACGTTTAGGTCAATTTTATGCATTCTGGCGTTCGTAGATACAAGAAAACTGTTAAAATTCTTCAGAAACGTCACTTTTGAAGTGTTTTCTTGTACTTTTAAGCCACTCAGATACCCTACGGGCACGGAAAGTGCAACGAAACCATCAAATTTTAGCTAGAAACTGTATTTTTGTCGATTTTTATTGAATTTGAACTATATTTCAACGTTTTTTGATGGTTCTGAGCCACCAAACACACTTAAAGCATGCAGAATCGACTCAGAATAGGAAAAGGAGACGTTTAGGTCAATTTTATGCATTCTGGCGTTCGTAGATACAAGAAAACTGTTAAAATTCTTCAGAAACGTCACTTTTGAAGTGTTTTCTTGTACTTTTAAGCCACTCAGATACCCTACGGGCTCGGAAAGTGCAACGAAACCATCAAATTTTAGCTAGAAACTGTATTTTTGTCGATTTTTATTGAATTTGAACTATATTTCAACTTTTTTTGATGGTTCTGAGCCACCAAACACACTTAAAGCATGCAGAATCGACTCAGAATAGGAAAAGGAGACGTTTAGGTCAATTTTATGCATTCTGGCGTTCGTAGATACAAGAAAACTGTTAAAATTCTTCAGAAACGTCACTTTTGAAGTGTTTTCTTGTACTTTTAAGCCACTCAGATACCCTACGGGCTCGGAAAGTGCAACGAAACCATCAAATTTTAGCTAGAAACTGTATTTTTGTCGATTTTTATTGAATTTGAACTATATTTCAACGTTTTTTGATGGTTCTGAGCCACCAAACACACTTAAAGCATGCAGAATCGACTCAGAATAGGAAAAGGAGACGTTTAGGTCAATTTTATGCATTCTGGCGTTCGTAGATACAAGAAAACTGTTAAAATTCTTCAGAAACGTCACTTTTGAAGTGTTTTCTTGTACTTTTAAGCCACTCAGATACCCTACGGGCTCGGAAAGTGCAACGAAACCATCAAATTTTAGCTGGAAACTGTATTTTTGTCGATTTTTATTGAATTTGAACTACACTCACCGGCAAAAAAATCGAATCATTAGTATTTTTGTAGAAATCTTCAATAAATTCTGATGTGCGTCACATTTATAAGACAAATTAGTTTATCTAGGACAAAGGAGATGAGAAGGTAACGGGACCTTCGCTGAAGTTGCAACAATTACGAGTTTATTAAAAAATACCAGAAAATCCATTACATTAAACCAACAAAAGACTACTTAACATATCATTAATAACGACTGTTGCCGCCTCTAGCTTGCATTACGGTTGCCATACGTCTTTCCATGCCTTCGATGAGGTGTCTAATCTCAGCCTGGGCTAATTGGTCAAATTCTTCAACTAGCGCATTTGCAAGATCTCTTATGTGTTGTATGGCCGGCACACGTGCTCTGATACGTCTACCTAACATGTCCCACACATGCTCAATTGGATTCAGGTCGGGACTGCCTGCTGGTCATTCCATACGTGAAATCCCGAATTCGTCGAGGTAGGTTTGTACAACTCTAGCGATATGTGGTCTAGCATTATCATGCATTAGAATAAAATTATCGCCAATAAAAGGAGCAAAAGGTACGACATGCTCTTGAAGAATATTTGCTACATATCGATCAGCATTCATTGTGCCTCTATCCACCACTACAAGTTCTGTGCGAGCCTCGGCAGAAATTCCTGCCCAGACCATCACTGAACCTCCATGAAAACTTAGTCTGGAAACAATATTGCACTGAGCCTACCTTTCGCCTCTTCTTTGCCATACTCTTTGACGGCCGTCAGGAGAACGTAGACAAAAACGCGACTCATCTGTAAAGAGTACTTGGTCCCATTGGGCAAGATCCGAGTTAACGTGTTCTCGAGCAAATGCAAGTCGGGCTACTCTGTGTCGTGGGAGAAGTTCTGGGCCACTTGCAGGTCTACGGGCCCTCAATTCAGCTGCAGTTAACCTTTTTCTTACAGTTCTTTCACTTACACTAACTCCTCGTGTTTCTTCAAGTTGATTTCTGGCCTCAACTGCGGTCGTATCCCTATTACGGAACACGGTCAGCGTTAAAAAACGGTCATCCCGAGCCGATGTTTTCTTTGGGCGACCCGAATCAGGTCTTCGGCTGTATGATCCAGTCTCATTAAACCGTCGTACAGTTCTGTGAATGCTCACTCGTGATACCCCTAACGTATTGGCAACGTACCGTTAACTTCGACCATCCTGAATAAGAGCAATTGCTCGTGCTGCATTAATGGCCACAATACTCATGTTAATTGACAAAAACACAGTTTTCATCAAATCACAATGACAAACCGTCTGTTAATGCCCTCTAAACGTCACAACTGCAAATCTCATTGTTGGAAAAAACTTATCATCTTCAGATTTGAGGTTCATATCATGTACAAAATAGAACCAAAAACCTAGTGTTAGTATATTTTGTGTGATTTTTTCAAAACTGATATTGACTGTAGCCAAACGTTTAAAAAAGGAACCATTTTCAATACAAACTTTGGGTGATTCGCTTTTTTTGCCGGTGAGTGTATATTTCAACGTTTTTTGATGGTTCTGAGCCACCAAACACACTTAAAGCATGCAGAATCGACTCAGAATAGGAAAAGGAGACGTTTAGGTCAATTTTATGCATTCTGGCGTTCGTAGATACAAGAAAACTGTTAAAATTCTTCAGAAACGTCACTTTTGAAGTGTTTTCTTGTACTTTTAAGCCACTCAGATACCCTGCGGGCTCGGAAAGTGCAACGAAACCATCAAATTTTAGCTAGAAACTGTATTTTTGTCGATTTTGATTGAATTTGAACTATATTTCAACGTTTTTTGATGGTTCTGAGCCACCAAACACACTTAAAGCATGCAGAATCGACTCAGAATAGGAAAAGGAGACGTTTAGGTCAATTTTATGCATTCTGGCGTTCGTAGATACAAGAAAACTGTTAAAATTCTTCAGAAACGTCACTTTTGAAGTGTTTTCTTGTACTTTTAAGCCACTCAGATACCCTGCGGGCTCGGAAAGTGCAACGAAACCATCAAATTTTAGCTGGAAACTGTATTTTTGTCGATTTTTATTGAATTTGAACTATATTTCAAAGTTTTTTGATGGTTCTGAGCCACCAAACACACTTAAAGCATGCAGAATCGACTCAGAATAGGAAAAGGAGACGTTTAGGTCAATTTTATGCATTCTGGCGTTCGTAGATACAAGAAAACTGTTAAAATTCTTCAGAAACGTCACTTTTGAAGTGTTTTCTTGTACTTTTAAGCCACTCAGATACCCTGCGGGCTCGGAAAGTGCAACGAAACCATCAAATTTTAGCTGGAAACTGTATTTTTGTCGATTTTTATTGAATTTGAACTATATTTCAAAGTTTTTTGATGGTTCTGAGCCACCAAACACACTTAAAGCATGCAGAATCGACTCAGAATAGGAAAAGGAGACGTTTAGGTCAATTTTATGCATTCTGGCGTTCGTAGATACAAGAAAACTGTTAAAATTCTTCAGAAACGTCACTTTTGAAGTGTTTTCTTGTACTTTTAAGCCACTCAGATACCCTGCGGGCTCGGAAAGTGCAACGAAACCATCAAATTTTAGCTAGAAACTGTATTTTTGTCGATTTTTATTGAATTTGAACTATATTTCAACGTTTTTTGATGGTTCTGAGCCACCAAACACACTTAAAGCATGCAGAATCGACTCAGAATAGGAAAAGGAGACGTTTAGGTCAATTTTATGCATTCTGGCGTTCGTAGATACAAGAAAACTGTTAAAATTCTTCAGAAACGTCACTTTTGAAGTGTTTTCTTGTACTTTTAAGCCACTCAGATACCCTACGGGCTCGGAAAGTGCAACGAAACCATCAAATTTTAGCTAGAAACTGTATTTTTGTCGATTTTTATTGAATTTGAACTATATTTCAACTTTTTTGATGGTTCTGAGCCACCAAACACACTTAAAGCATGCAGAATCGACTCAGAATAGGAAAAGGAGACGTTTAGGTCAATTTTATGCATTCTCTGGCGTTCGTAGATACAAGAAAACTGTTAAAATTCTTCAGAAACGTCACTTTTGAAGTGTTTTCTCTTGTACTTTTAAGCCACTCAGATACCCTACGGGCTCGGAAAGTGCAACGAAACCATCAAATTTTAGCTAGAAACTGTATTTTTGTCGATTTTTATTGAATTTGAACATATTTCAACGTTTTTTGATGGTTCTGAGCCACCAAACACACTTAAAGCATGCAGAATCGACTCAGAATAGGAAAAGGAGACGTTTAGTCAATTTTAGCATTCTGGCGTTCGTAGATACAAGAAACTGTTAAAATTCTTCAGAAACGTCACTTTTGAAGTGTTTTCTTGTACTTTTAAGCACTCAGATACCCTACGGGCTCGGAAAGTGCAACGAAACCATCAAATTTTAGCTAGAAACGTATTTTTCGATTTTTATTGAATTTGAACTATATTTCAAACGTTTTTTGATGGTTCTGCGAGTGTTCTGATTAAGCCACTCGTCTCGGGCGAGGCACGCTCAATTGCAACTTTTTTTCATTTTTATAATTTGTTTTTCAAGTTGTTTCTGGCCAACCACTAGGACACTCAGGAAAACGTAGGCATTTTTCTTTGGGCGACAGAACGTTACTTAGACGTCCTTTAGTGTCTTCTTAAGCCACTCGTACCCTACGTAAGGCAACGACTAATTACACTGTATTGTCGATTAGAATTTGTATATTCACGTTTATGTACACAAACACTAATCAACCAAATGAAGATTGGAATTATCTTTCGTGAGTCAACTGTAAATCCAAACTTTTAGTTTTTGTATTTTCACGATATACGGCCAACAAAAAAAAATTTTCTAAACTTTTCGTTTTTGATATATATTTCACGTTTTTGATGGTTCTGAGCACCAAACACTTAAAGATGCAGATCGATCAGAATAGGAAAGGAGACGTTTAGGTCAATTATGCATTCTGGCGTCGTGATACAAGAAAACTTAAAATTCAGAAACTCACTTTTGAGTGTTTTTGTATTAGCCACTCAGATACCCTAGGTCGGAAAGTGCAAGAAACATCAATTTGCTAAACTGTATTTGTCATTTTATTGAATTTGAACTATATTTCAACGTTTTGATGGTCTGACACAACACACTAAGTGAGAATCACTAGAAAGAAAGGAGGTTAGGTCATTTTATGTTCGGCGGATACAGAAATTTAAAATCTCAGAACGTCACTTTGAAGTTTTCTTCTTTAACCACGTACCCTAGGGCCGGAAGTGCAACGAACCATCAAATTGCAGAACTGTATTTTGTTTTTATTGAATTTGATATTTCAACGTTTTTTGATGGCTGAGCCACCAAACCACTAAAGCAGCAGAACGTCAGAATAGGAAAGGAGACGTTTAGAGTCAATTTTATAGCATTCGGCTTCTAGATACTAGATAAAAACTGTTAAATTTTTCAAAACGTCACTTTTAGAAGTGTTTTACTGTACTTTTAAGCACTCAGATACCCTACAGGTTCGGAAAGTGCAATCGAAATCCATCAAATTTTACTGAAATGTATTTTTTCAATTTTTATTGAATTTGAACTATATTTCAACGTTTTTTGGTTCTGAGCCACCAAACACACTTTAAGATGAGAATCGACTCAGAATAGGAAAAGAGAGATTAGGTAATTTTATGCTTCTGGCGTTTTGATACAAGAAAACTGTTAAATACTTCAGAAACGTACACTTTTGAAGTTTTTCTTGTAATTTTAAGCCATCAGATACCCTACGTGGCTCGAAATATTTAAGAAACCATCAAATTTTTATGATTAAACTTACTTTTGTCTTTTTTGAATTTGACACTAATTTCAAGAGTTTTTTTGATTCTGAGCAGACCACACTTTAAGCATGCAGAAATCGTTAGCTCAGAAGGAAAAGGAGACGTTTTACGGTCAATTTTATGATCTGGCGTTGTAAGATACAGAAACACTGTAAAATTCTTCAGAAAACGTCATTTTTGAAGTGTTTTTTTTATTTTTAGCCACTCGATACCTACGGGTTCGGAAAGTGCAACGAAACCATAAATTTTAGCTAGAAAGTAATTTTGTCGATTTTTTATTGAATTTGAACTAATTATTCAAGTTTTATTTTCGAAGCATCACACATTTAAAGCATCAAATACGGACTCAGAATAGGAAAAGGAACGTTTAGGTCAATTTTTTGCATTTTGATTTACTATACAATAAACTTTTTAATAATTTCTGAAACTCACTTTGAAGCTTGATCTCAGTATAGTAAAGCTTTAGGTCAATTTTACGCATACGGGCTCGTGAAAAGTGCAAACGTAAACATTCTTAAAATTTCAGCTTTGAAATGTTTTTTTTGTATTTTAGATTTGAACTATATTCAACGTGTTTTGAATGGTTCTGAGCCACAAACACACTTTAGCATGAGAATTTCGAACTCAATTGAAAGTGAGACGTTTAGTCAATTTTATGCATTCTGGCGTTCTAGATACAAGAAACTGTTATAAAATTCTTCAGAAAAGTCAACTTTTGAAGTTTTTCTTGTACATTTTAAGCCACTTAGATAACCCGTACCTGGGCTCGGAAAGTGCAAACGAAAACCATCAAATTTAGTAGAAAACTGTATTTTTGTCGAATTTTTATTGAATTTGATTAACTATATTTCAACGTTTTTTGATGGTTCTGAGCCACAAACACACTTAAAAGCAGAATCGACTCAGAATAGGAAAAGGAGACGTTTAGGTCAATTTATATTCTGGCGTTCGTAGATACAAGAAAACTGTTAAAATTCTTCAGTAACGTCACTTTTGAAGTGTTTTCATTGTACTTTTAAGCCACTCAGATACCCTACGGGCTCGGAAATGATAACGAAACCATCAAATTTTAGCTAGATAAACTGTATTTTTGTCGATTTTTATTGAATTTGAACTATATTTCAACGTTTTTTGATGGTTATTTTATTTTTATTTTAGATAGATAGGTGGAGGGAAACACATTTAGCTAAATTATTTGTATTTTTGTTGATATTCAGTTTTGATGGTTGACACTTAAGTGCGATATAGAAGGTGAGAGATTTGTAAAATTGTTAATTGATATTGTTTTGTTAGAAAAGTAGAAATGAAGAAGTTGTATTTTATTTGTTTAGTTATCTAGACCATTTGGTGTTTAAAGATAGATACAGGGTGGAGACGAAATTTAAATTTTTTATTTAGTTGAATTATTTTATTTGCAAATTATGATGATTAGATTGCATTAGATGTGAAAAACTTAAATCTTCAAAACGTCACTTTTGAAGTTTTGAAATTTTAAACTAGAACTAGGTGTAATTTAACGAACTAATTTCAGTAAATGAAAATTTTCAATTTTTGAATTTTTTTTTTTACATATTATGTTCGAAGTTAGTAACACAAATTTATAAGAGCGTTTAATTAAATTAGTTTATGTTTGAAACAACTTATCTGAAAGATAGTTAGTAATTTATGTAATAGAAATAATTTTGAATATTTTATTTTTTGATTTAAACTACTAGAGTCGAATTACAAGACTTGAAGGATTTAGATTCGTGAAAATAAATTTAACTTTGTTTTTGATTACTCAATACTCGCACAAAGCAGAACATCAAATGGAATGATTAGTGATTTTTATGATTTGGATTATCAAGATTTATTTACAAAACTTTAAATGTTTGATATTGAAGGGTATGCATTAAATTTAGCTAAATAACTTTAAATTTTTGAAATTATTTTTGAATTTTTATATTTTACATTTACTTAGTTAGACATAATTATGAAAACTTATAGTGATTTAGTATAATTTATTTATGTTCTAGACAAACAAGTTAAATTCAGAACTTTGAAGTTTTATAATTTCGGGTCGATG
>JAKCWB010000076.1:0-41177 GCA_022388445.1 Zophobas atratus | reverse complement strand
AGAAATTTAAGATTGGCAAAAAAGGGTCTAATTTTCTATTAAATGAAAAATCTGAATTATGTGGAAAAAAAAACAACGTTTTTCTAATTTCAACACGCTTTTTTCAAGAAAACCCCTTAAATACAGATGAAAAAATTTTCCCAAAAAAAGTAATCACTGGAAAGTCATTTTTAAAGGAAAAAGAAAAAAAGAATATTTCGTGGTTTTCAAAAATTGGGTAAAAACGGAAACAGAAAAAACTGGGGGCGAAATATTCTCCGTAAAGTTCGTAGTGTTGTCGAGTTTTTTGGGAATTTTAAAAAAATGCAGTACAGCGGCGCTTGTGCGTTATTTTTAAAATCAAAATCGAAAGACGACTGGCAGTTTTTATATACCTAATGCTTTGTTGGTTCCTTTTTTTAAAATTTGGGTTTTTTGGTTTTATATAATCGTTATTGTTTTGTAGGGTAAAACACTGGGCTTTGAAAATTAATTGTACGTAATACACGTATTTAAATTTAGGTTTCCAAAGGGGCGAAGTTTTTCCATTTTAAAACACGTTATAGCTGCCAGAATCAAATTTCAAAGGGGGTTCCCTTTTCCCCAAATTTGGTGTTTTGTGGTGAAGATTTACTTTTCATTTTCTTGGGTGAGCATGGATATACCAGAACGGATCCTGGTGAAATTGTGGATCCTGATGATGAATCAAAGCTTGTCCCCTTAAAAAAACTAGTGAAGGGAATAGATTCAAAAATTTTTACATGCGGGTTGCTCTTGGGGGCTTTTAGAGGGGTGGATTTTTCCTTGGTTCAAAAATAGATTCACCAGATTTCCACCAAAACCCCTTTACATTTTTCGATATTTGACCTTTACTTACTTAATGTAATTTTTGATACCTACTTTTGAATTCCCGAATTCTTATACACTAGTACAATTTGCCGCGTTACACAGTTAAAAAAAAAGTTACCAAATCTGTTACATTACCCAACGTGAATTCCTTTTTAAATTAATGGCTTCTTCAATTACCATGGCAAAGAATTAGAAGTAATTTTGTTTTTTGTTTTTTTATTTAGTTTAATTTTTTCATGAATTTTGAAATGATCTGAATCCTTTTTAATTTAAAACTGTAGCCATTTCCCCGGGGAATAAATTTAAGATAAAGTTTTTTGGTGTGCTATTTTAAAATTTCCTTAATTATACATTTATTTTTTTAATTAAATTAAATTAACTATACATAAAAAAATAGCCCCTGAATCCCATCTTTCGAATCCCTTTTAGGTCTGGGACTTTGTTTTAGTTGAACACATAAATTTTACAGGAGATCGAAAAGAAATTAGTTAAAGTTAGCTAAACGAAAAACGTTATTTTTAGACTAAAATAGTTTTTTCTTAATATCATTTTTGGGAGTACCCACTTTTAAAAAAATTTTAAAAATAGATATTTAAAAAAATTTTTGTTAGGCGTAAAAAAATTTAAATGAAATTAACAATAAACGCAACGTTTATTTAGTTTATTTTCAAAATGTGCTAAAACACGGTTATCCATTGTTTCATAGACATACGCGGACCGTCATTTTTTTTTTTTAAAAATTTTTTTAAAAAAAAAAAAAAAAAAATTTTTTTTTTTTAAAATTTTTTTCCCTTTTTTAAAAAAAAAAAAAAAAAAAAAAAATTTTTTGGGGTTTTTTTTTTTTTTTTAAAAAATTTTTTTTCCCCTAAAAAACATTTTTTTTTAAAAATTCCGGGAAAAAAAAAAGGAAAAAAAGGTTTTTTGGGAATTTTTTAAAAATTTTTTTTAAAAAAAAAAATTTAAAAAATTAAAATTTTTTTTTTTTAATTTTTAATTTTAAATTTTTAATTTTTTTTAAAAAAAGGACCCCCCCGGGAAAAATTTTAAATTTTTTTTTTTTTTTTTTAAATTTTTTTTTAAAATTTTTTTTAAAAAATTTTTAAAAAATTTAAAATTTTTTTTAAAATTTTTTTGGGGGGGGGTTTTTTTTTTAAAAAAAATTTTTTTTTTTGGGGAAAAAAATTATTTTTTAAAAAAAAAATTTAAAAAAAATTTTTTTTCCTTAAATTTTTTTAAAAATTTAAAAATTTTAAAAAAAATTTTTTAAAAAAAAAATTTTTTTTAAAAAAAAAAATTTTTTTAAAAAAAAAAAATTTTTTTTTTTTTAAATTTTTTTTTCAAAAAAGGTTTTTTTTCCAAAAAAAAAATTTTTAAAACCCCTTTTTTTTTTAAAAAGGAAAAAAAAATTTTTGGGAAAAAAAAATTTTGGGTTTTTTGGAAAATTTTTTTTAAAAAAAAGGGGGCCCAAAAAAAAAAAAAATTTTTTGGTTTTTTAAAAAAAAAAATTTTTAATTAATTTGGGGGGAAAATTTTTATTTTATTTTTTTTTTAAAAAATTTTTTTAAAAAAATTTAAAAAATTTTTAAAATTTTTAATTTTTAAAAAAAAACATTTAAAAAAAAAAAAAAGGGTTTTTTTTAAAAGGGGGAAAAAAATTTAAAAAAAAATTTTTTAAAAAAAAAACCCCCAAAAAAAAAATTTTTTAAATTTTTTTTTTTAAAAAAAATTTTTTAAAATTTTTTTTTCCCGAAATTTTTTTCCTAAAAGGGGGGTTTTAAAAAATTTTTTTAAAAAAATTTTAATTTTTTTTTTTTTTTAAAAAAAATTTTTTAAAAAAAAGGGCCCCCCTTTTTTTTTTGGGTTTTCCTTTTTTTTTAAAACCCCTTTTTTTTTTTCCCCCCAAAAAAATTTGGGGAAATTTCCCCCCGTTTTTTAAAAAAATTTTTTTTTAAAATTTTTAAAGGAAAAAAAAATTTTTTTTTAAAAAAAAAAAAAGGGAAATTTTTTTAAAAAAAAAAATTTTTTTTCCAAAAAAGAAAAAAAATTTTTTAAATTTTTCCCAAATTTTTTTTTAAAAAAAAAAAAAAAAAATTTTTTTTAAAAATTTTGGGTTTTTTAAAAAAAATTTGTTTTAAAATTTTTTTTTTTTTTTTTTTTTTTTTTAAAAAAATTAATTTTAAAAAAAAAATTTTTTTTTTTTTTTAAAAATTTGGGAAAAAAAAAAAATTTTTTTCCCAAAAAAATTTTTTTTTTTTTTTTTTTTTTTCCCCTGGGAAAAAAATTTAAAAAAAATTTTTTTTCCCCCCAAAAAAAAAGGGGGGCCCCCGGGGGTTTTTAAAAAAAAAATTTGGGCCTTCCCGGGGAAAAAAATTTAAAAAACCTTTTTTTTTTTTCCCAAAAAAAAGAAAAAAATTTTTTTTTTTTTAAAAAAAAAAAAAAGGGAAAAAAGAAATTTTTTTTTTTTTTAAAAAAAAAAAGGGGGGCCCCCCTTTGGGGCTTTTTTGGAAAAAATTTTTTTCCCCTTCCCCAAAAAAAAAAAATTGGGGTTTTTCCCTTAAAAAAAAAAAAGGGGCCCTTTTTTTCCCCCCCCTTTTTTTTTAAAAGGGGTTTTTTTTTTTGGGGGGGGAAAAAAAAAAAAAATTTTTTTTTTTCCCAAAAAAAGGGTTTTTTTTTTTGGGGGAAATTTAAAAAAAAAAATTTTTTTTTTTTAAAAAAAAAAAATTTTTCCCCTTAAAAAAATTTTGGGGGGGGTTTTTAATTTTTTTTTCCCCAAAAATTTAAAAAATTTTTTTTTTGGGGGAAAAAGGGGTTTTCCCGGGCCCCGGGAATTTTTTTTTTTAAAAAAATTTTTTAAATTTTTTTTTTAAAATTTTTTGGTTTTAAAAAACCCCCCCGGGTTTTGGGTTTTTTAAAAAAAGTTTTTTAAAAAATTTTTGAAATTTTTAAATTTAATTTTTTTTTTAAATTTTTTTTTAAAAAAAAAAAAATTTTTTTTTTAAAAAATTTAATTTTTGGTTTAAAATTTGGGGGAAAGTTTATTTTTAAAATTTAATTTTTTTTTTTTTTTGGAAATTTAAAATTTTTTCCCATTTTTTTTTTTTTGGGGGGAAAAAAATTTTTTTTTTTTTAAAAAAAAAATTTTTTCCCCCCCCTTTTTTTTTTTAAAAAAGGAATTTTTAATTTTTTAAAAAATTTTTTTTTTTTAAAAAAAAGGGTTTTTTTTTTTTAAAAAAATTTTTTTTAAAAAAGGAAATTTTTTTGGGGGGAAAAAAAGGGAAATTTTTTTTTTTTTAAATTTTTTTTTTTTTGGGGGGTTAAAAAGGGGCCCAAAAATTTTCCCCAAAAAAGGGGGGGGGAAAAAATTAAAAACCCTTTTTAAATTTCCCGGGGCCTTTTTTTTGGGGGCCCCTTTTTTTTTTTTAAAAAAAAAGGGGAAATTTTAAACCTTTTTTAAAATTTTTTAAAAATTTTAAAAAATTTTTTTATAAATTTTTTTTAAAAAAAAAAAAAATTTTTTGGGGTTTTTTTTTTAAAAAATTTTTTTAAAAAAAATTTTAAAAAATTTAAAAATTTTTTTTGGTTTCCCCTTGGTTTTCTTTTTTTTTTTTTAAAAATTTTGGGAAAAAAGGTTTTAAAATTTTTTTTTTTTTTAAAAAATTTTTTTTTTTTTTTTTTTTTTTAAAAAAAAAAAAAAAAAAAAATTTTTTTTTAAAAAAAAAAATTTTTTTTTTTTTTTAAAAAAAAATTTTTTTGGGAAGGAAAAAAAAAATTTTAAAAAAAAAATTTAAAAAAAAATTTTTTTAAAAAAAAATTTTTCCCCCCAAAAAAAAAAAATTAAAAAATTTTTTTGGGAATTTATTTTTTTTTTTTTTAAAAAAATTTTTAAAAAAAAAAAATTTTAAAAAAAATTTTTTTTTTTTAAAAACGTTTTAAAAATTTTTAAATTTTTTTTGGGGAATTTTTTAAAAACCAAAAATTTAAATTTTTATTTTTTTTTAAAAATTTTTAAAAAAAATTTTTTTTTTAAAAAAATTTTAAAATTGGCTTTTTTCCCCTTTTTTTTAAAAAAATTTTTTTTTTTTTTTTTTAAAATTTTTTTTTTTTTTTAAAAAAAAAATTTTTAAAAAGGAAAAAATTTTTTTAAAAAAAAAAAAAAAAAAAAATTTAAAAAAAAAAAAAAAATTTTTTTTTAAAAAATTTTTTTTAAAAAAACCTTTTTTTTTAAAAAAATTTTTAATTCAAAAAATTTTTTGGGTTTTTTTTTATTTATTAAAAGGAAAAAAAAAAATTTTTTTTTTCCCCCCTTTTAAAATTTTAACTTTTTTAAAACTTTTAAAATTTTTGGGGGAAAAAAAGGGGGGCCCCCCAAAAAAAAATTTTTTAAAAAATTAATTTTTTAAAAAAAAAAAAGGGCCAATTTTTTGGGAAAAAAAAAAAAAATTTTTTTTTAAAAAAAAAAAAAAGGGGAAAAAATTTTTTTCCCCCAAAAAACCCGGGAAAAACAAATTTTAAAAAAATTTTTTTTTTTTAAAAAATTTTTAAAAAAATTTTATAAAAATTTTTTTTTTTTTAATTTTTTTTCCTTTTGGGAACCGGGGGTTTTTTTAAAAACCCTTTTAAAATTTAAAAAAAAAAAAAAAAAAGGTTGGTTTTTTAAAAACCCCCTTTAAAAAGGGGGGTTTTTTTTTTTTCCCCCCAAAATTTTGGGAAAAACCCCCTTTTGGAAAAAAATTTTTCCCAAAAAAGACCGGTTTTTTTTTTGGGGGTTTTAAAAAAAAAAATTAAAGGAAAAAAGTTTTTTTAAAAATTTTTTTTAAATTTCTTTTTTTTTTTTTAAAAAAAAATTAAAAAAAAAAAATTAAAATTTTTTTTTGTTTTTTAAAAAAAGGGTTTTTTCCTTTTTTTTTAAAAAAAATTTTTTTTCCCCCAAAAAAACCCCCCCTTTTTTAAAATTAAATTTTTTTTAAAAAAAATTTTAAATTTTTTTTTTTTTTAAAAAAAAATTTTTTTAAAAAAAAAAAATTTTTTTTTAAAAAATTTTAAAAGGGAAAAATTTTTTTAAATTTTTTTTTTTTTTAAAATTTTTTTTTTAAAAAAAATTTTTTTAAAAAAACCCCCTTTTGGTTTAAAATTTTAAAAAAAAAAGGGGTTTTTTTTTTTTAAAAATTTTTTTAATTTTTAAAATTTTTTTTAACAAAAAAAATTTAAAAAAGGGGTTTTTTTAAAAGGGGTTTTAAATTTTTTTTAAAAAAATTTAATTTTTTTTTTTTTTGGGGGCGAAAAAAAAGGAAAAAAAAATTTAAAAAAAAAAATTTTTTTTTCCTTTTTTAAAAAAAAAACCAAAAAAAATTTAAAAACCAAATTTTTAAAATTTAAAATTTTTTTAAAAAAAAAAAAAATTTTTTTTTTTTGGGAAATAAAAAAAAAAAATTTTTTTTAAAAAAAATTTTTTTTTTTTTTTTTTTTTTTTTTTTAAAAAATTTTTTTTTTTAAAAAAAATTTTTTGAAATTTTTTAAAAAAATTTTGGGTTAAAAGGGTTTTTTTTAAAAAAAAAAATTTTTTTTAACTTTTTTTAAAATAAAAAAAAAATTTTTTTTTTTTTTTTTAAAAAAATTTTTTTTAAAAAAAAAATTTTTTTTTTTCCCTTTTTTTTTTTTTTTAAATTTTTTAATTTTTTTTTACCTTTTTTAAAAAAAATTTTTTAAAAATTTTTAAAAAGGGGGGAAAAAGGGTTTTTTTCCCTTTATTGTTTTTTGGTTTTTTTTTGGGGGGTTTTAAAAAAAAAAAAAATTTTTAAAAAAAATTTTTTTTAAATTTTTTTTTTTGGGTTTTTAAGGGGGGGGGGTTTGGGAAAAAAATTTTTTTAAAAAATTTTAAAAAAATTTTTTTTTTTTTTGGGGGGGGGGGAAAAAAAAATTTTTTTTAATGGAAAAAAAAAATTTAACAAAAAAAAAAAACCTTTTTTTTTAATTTTTTTTAAATTGGGGAAAAATTTTTTTAAAAAATTTAAAATTTTTTCCCAAAAAATTTCCCCAAAACAAATTTTCAAAAAAAAAGGGGGGGGGTTTTTAAAATTTTAAATAAAAAATTTTTAAAAAAACAAAAAACTTAAAAAAAAAAAAAATTTTTTTAAAATTTTTTTTTTAAAAAAAAATTTTTTTTTTTTTTTAAAAATTTTTTCCTTTTAAAAAAAATTTTAAAAAAAAAAAAAAAGGGAAAAGATTAAAAATTTTTTTTTTAAAATTTATTTTTTTTAAATTAAAAAAAAATTTTTTAAAAAAATTTTTTTTAAAAAATTTTTTTTTTTAAAAAAAAACCAAAAAAAAAAATTTTTTCCCCCTTTTTTTTTTAAAAAAAAAAATGGCCAAATTTAAACCTTTTGCCCCCGGGGGAAAAAAAAAGGGGGGGTTTAAAAAAAAACCCAAAAAAAAATTTTTAAAAAAATGAAAAAAAAGGGAAAAAATTTTTTAAAATTTCCTTCCCAATTTTGGTTAATTTTTAAAAATTTAATTAAACTTTTTTTTTTGGGGGTTTTAAAAAAAAAAAAAAGGGGGGAAAAAAAAATTTTAGAAAAAAAAAAAAAATTTTTTTTTAAAAACTTTTAAAATTTTTTAATAAAAAAAATTTTTCCCCCCAAAAAAAAAAATTTTAAAGGAAAAAAATTTTTAAAAAAATTTTAAAACCCAAAAAAAAAATTTTTTTTTTAGAAAAAAATTTTTTTTTTTTTAAATTTTTTTTTTAAAAAAAAAAATTTTTAAAAAATTTAAAAAAAAAAAACCCCAAATTTTTTAAAAATTTTTTTAAAAAAAAAATTTTTTTTTTTTTAAAAAATTTTAAAAAAAGGGTTTTTTTTAAAAAAAATTTTTAAATTAAATTAAAAACCCCAAAAAAAATTTAAAAATTTTTTTTTGGGAAAAAAAACAAAAAAAAAAAAAAAGGTTTTTAAAAAAAAAAATTTTTTTCAATTTATTTTTTAAAAAAAATTTTTTTAAATTAAAAAAATTTTTAAAAAAAAAATTTTTTTTTTTTTTTTAAAATTTTTTTTTAAAAAAATTTTTAAAAAAAAAAAAAAATTTTTTTTAAATTTTTTTTTTTTTCCTTTTTTTTCCTTTTTTTTTTTTTAATTTTTTTTTTTTGGGGTTTTTAATTTTTAAAAAAAAAAGGGAAAAAAAAATTTTGGGGGTTTTTTAAAAAAAAAGGGGGGGGGGGGAAAAAAAAAAAAAAACCCTTTGGAAGTATTTTTTAAATTTTTTTTTTGGGGTTTTAAAAAAAGGGTTTTTAAAGGAAAAAATTTTGAAAAAAAAATTTTTTAACAAATTTTAAAAAAAAAATAAAAAATTTAAAAAAAATTTTTTTTTTTAAAAAAAAAAAAAAACCTTTTTTTTTTTAAAAAAAAAAATTTTTTGGGGTTTTTTTTTTTTAAAATTTTTTTCCTTTTTTTAAAAATTTTAAAATTTTTAAAATTTTTTTTTTTAACCCCAAAATTTTTTTAAAAATTTTTAAAAATTAAAGGGGAAAAAAAATTTTTAAAAAAAAAAAATTTTTTTTTTTAAAAATTTTTTTTAAAAAAAAAAAACCCCCAAAAAAAAAAAATTTTAAAAAAAAAAATTTTTTTTTTTTTTAAAAAAAAAAAAAAAAAAAAAAATTTTTTTTTTCCCCCCCCCCCCAAAAAAAAAAACCCCCCCCTTTTTTGGGGAAAATTTTACCCCCTTCCCCCCAAAAAAAAAAAAAACCCTTTCCCCCCCCCCAAAACCCAAAAAAAAAAAAATTTTCCCCCCCCCCCCCCCCCCCCCCCCAAAAAAAACCCCCCCTTTAAAAAGGGGTTCCAAAAAAAATTTTTTTTAAAAAAAAAAAACCCCCCCCAAAAAAAATTTAAAAAACCCCCCCCCCCAAATTTAAAAACCCCCCCCTTTTTCCCAAAAAAAAAAAAAAAATTTTTTTTTTCCCCCCCCCTTTTTTTAAAAAACCCCCCCCCCCCCCCCCCCCCTTTTTTTCCCCCCTTTGTGTTTTTTTTTTAAAGGCCAAATTTTGGAAATTTTTTAAAAAAAATTAAATTTTAAAGGTTTTTTCCTTTTGTTTTTAAAAATTTTTTAAAAAACCCCTTTAAAAAAAATTTTTTAAAAAATTTTTTAATTTTTTTTTTTTCCCCTTTTTCCCCCCCCCCCCCCCCCCCCCCTTTTTTTTTTTTAAAAAAAATTTTTGGAAAAAAATTTAAAAATTTTTAAAAAAAGGTTTTAGGGAAAAAAAAAAAATTTTTATTTTTTTTTTAAAAAATTTTTTCCCCAAAAAGTTTTTTTTTTTTAAAAAAGGTTTTTTAAAAAAAAATTTTTTTTTTTTTTTTAAAAATTTTTTAAAAAACGAATTGGCCAAAAAGGGGAAATTTGGTTTTTTTTTTTTTTTTTAAAATTTTTTAAAAAAAAAAAAAAATTTTAAAAAATTTAAAATAAAAAAACCACCCTTTATTTTTAAAAATTTTTTATTTTTTTTAAAAAAAAATTTTTTTTTTTTTTGGGCCCCAAAATTTTTTTTTTTAAAAAAACCCCTTTTAAAAATTTTTTTAAAAAAACCCCCCCCCGGGTTTCCCCCCCCCCCCCCCCCGGGGTTTTTTTTTTAAAAAAAAAAATTTTTTTTTAAAAAGGGGGAAAAAAAAAAGGGGGGAAAAAAAATTTTTTTTATTTTTTAAAAAAAAAAAGGGGGGGCTTTAAAAAAAAAAAAGGGTTTTTTTTTAAAAAAAAAAATTTTGGGGGTTTTAAAAAAAAATTTTTTTTTTTCCCCCCCTTTTTTTTTAAAAAAAAATTTTTTTTTAAAAATTTTTTAAAAAAAAATTAATTAACAAAAGGGTTTAAAAAATTTTTTTTTGGTTTTTTTTTAAATTCCCTTAAAATTTTTAAAAAAGTTTTTTAAAAAAAATTTAATTTTTTTTTAAAGGGTTTTTAACCCTTTTTTAAACCTTGGTTTATTTTTTTTTTTAAAAGTTTAAAAAAAAAATTTAAAAAATTTTTTAAAATTTTTTTTTTGGGGGGCCCCCGGGAAAAATTTTTTTTTAAATTTGGGAAAAAAATTTTCCCAAATTTTTTTTTTTTTTTTTTTAAAAAAAAAAAAAAATTTTTTTTTTAAAAAATTTTAAAAATTTTTAAGGGGGTTGGGTTTTTTAAAAAAAAAACCCCGGGGAAAAAAATTTTTTTTTTTTCTTTTTTTTAAAAAAAAAACCAAAAAAAAAAAACCCCAAAAATTTTTTTAAACCCCGGGTAAAAAAAAAAAAAAATTTTTTAATTTGGTTTAAAAAAATTTTTAAGGAAAAAAAAAAAATTTAAAAGGGTTAAGTTAAACCCCAAAAAAAAAAAAAAAAATTTTTTTTTCTTTTTTTTTTTTTAAAAGGGGGCCCCGGGAAAAAAAAAAGGGCGGGGGGCCCCCCCCAAAAAAAAATTTTTTTTAAAAAAAAATTTTGGAAAATTTTTCCCAATTTTAAAAAAATTTTAGAAAATTTAAAAAAAAAATTTTAAAAAAAAAAAAAAAAGGGGAAAAAAATTTTTAAAAAAATTTTTTTTTTTTTTCCATTTTTTTCCCCTTTAAAAAAAAAAATTTTTTTTAAAAAAAATTTTTATTTTTTTTTTTAAATTAAAAAAAAATTTTTTTTTTCCCCAAAAAAAAAAGGGGGTTTTTTTAAAAAAAAAAAAAAAAAAAATTTTTAAAAAAGGGGGCCAAAAAAAATTTTTTTTTTTAAAAACCCCAATTTAAAAAAAAAAAAATTTTTTTAAAAAAAAATTTTTAAACCCCTTTTTTTTTTTTTTAAAAAAAAAATTTTTTTTTGGGGGGGTTTTTTTTAAAAAATTTTTTTTTTTTTTAAAAAAAAATTTTTTAAAAATTTTAAAATTTTTTTTTAAAAAAATTTTTAAAAAAAAAAAAAATTTTCCCGGGGGGGGGCCAAAGAAAAAAGGAAAAAAGGGAAAAAAAGGGAAAAAAAAAAAACCCCCCCTTCCTTTTTAAAAAAAAAAAAAAGGGTTTTTTTTAAAAAAATTTTTTTTTTAAAAAAAAATTTTTTAAAAAACCTTTTTTAAAAATTAAATTTTTAAAAAAAAGGGGGGAAAAAAATTTTTTTAAAAAAAATTTTAAAACCTTTTTTTCCCAAAAAGGGTTTTGGAAATTTCCGGCATTTAAAAAAAGAGGGGGGGTTTTTTTTAAATTTAAAACGTTTTTTTTTAAAAAATTTTTTTTTTTAAAAAAAAATTTTTTAAAATTTTTTTGGGGGGCCCCAATTTTTTTTTTTGTTATTTTTTTAACCCCGGCCCTTTTTTTTAAAAAAAATTTTTTTAAAACCTTTTTTTTTTTTAAACCCCCTTTTTTTTTTTAAAAAAAAATTTTAAAATTCTTTAAATTTTTTTGGGTTTTTTAAATTTTTGGGAAAAAAAAGGGGGGGGTTTTTTTTTTGGGGTTTTTTTTTTTTTTAAAAAACCCAAAATTTTTTTTTTTTTTTTTGGCTTTATTTGGGGGGGGAAAAACCCTTTTTTTTTTTTTTTAATTTTTTTAAAATTAATTTTTTTTAATATTTTTGTAAAAAGGGCCCCCCCCTTTTTTGGTTTAAAAATTTTTTTTGGGGGAAAAATTTTAATGGGTTTGGGGTTTGGGGGGAAAAAAAGGGGTTTTTGAAAAATTTTTTTAAGGGGGGGGAAATTTTTTCCTTTTTTTTTTTTTTTTTTTCCCCTTTTTTTAAAATTCCCCCTTTGTTGGGCCCAAACCTCCCCCAAAAAATTTCCCCGGGAAAAAATTTTTTTTTTAAAATTAAAATTTTAATTTTTTTTAAAACCGTTTTTTTTCCCCCCTTTTTTTTTTTTTAAAAAAATTTTTTTTTAAAATTTTGAATTTGGGGGGGTTTTTTAAAAAAAATTTTTTTTAAGGGGAAAAAAAAGGGGTTTTTAAAAAAAAAAAAAATTTTTTTCCCCCCCCCCCCCCCAAAAAAAAATTTTTTCCCTTTTTAAAAATTTTTTTTTTTTTCCCCTTTAAAAAAATTTTTTTTTTTTGGGGAAAAAGGGAAAATTTTTGGGGGTTTTTAAAAAGGGGGAAAATTGGTTTTTTTAAAAACCCTTTTTCCCCCAAATTTTTAAAAAAAAAAAAAATTTGGGGAAAAAAACCCCTTTTATTGGGGGGGGGCCCCCTTTTTTTTAACCCCAAAATTTTATTGGGTTATTTAAATTCTTTTTTCCCAAAAACAGGGGTTTTGGTTTTTCCCCCCAAAATTTTTTTTTTTTGGGGGGTTTTTTTTTTTTCCCTTTTTTTCCCAAAATTTTTTTTTTAAATAAAAAATTTTTTTTCTCTTTTTTTTTTTTCCCTTTTTTTTAAATTTGGTTTTAATCTAAGAAAAATTTTTAAAAAAAAAAATTTTTTAAAATTTTTTTGGGTTTTTTTTTTAAAAAAATTTAAAAAAAATTTTTTTTTTTTTTTTTTAAAACCCCAAACCCAAAAAAAATTTAAGGAAAATTTTTTTTTTAAAAAATTTTGGGAAAAAAAAGGGGAATTTTTTTTTTAATTTTTTAAAATTTTTGGGAAAGGAAAAAAAAATTTAAAAAAGAAAGTTTTTAAAAAAAAAAATTTTTTCCCAAAAATTTAATTTTTTTTTCCAAAAAAAAAATTTTTTTTTTTTTTTTTTTTAAAAAACCCCCAAAACGGGAAAAAAAAAAGGGGGCGGTTTTTTAAAAACCCCAAAACCCCCAAAAAAAACCTTTTTTGGAAAAAAAAAAATTTTTTTTTTTTAAAAATTTTTTTTGGGGAAAAATTTTTTTTTTTTTAAAAACCCCCCAAAAAAAATTTTTTTTTTTAAAAATTTTTTTAAAAATTTTAAAAAAAAATTTTTAAATTTTTTTTAAAGGGGGGGAAAAAAAAAATTTTTTTTTTTGGGGTTTTTTTTTAAAAAAATTTTTTTTAAAAAAAAAAAATTTTTTTTTTAATTACTTTTTTTTTTGGGTTTAAAAAAAAAAAAAGCGGAAAAAATTTTTTTTTTCCCCCCAAAAAAGGGAAAAAAACCCGGGGGGCAAAAAAAAAAAATTTTTCCAATTTTCAAAAAAAATTATTTGAAAAATCCCCCCCCTTAAAAACGAAAATTTAAAAATTTTTTTTAAAAAAAAATTTTTTTTTTTTCCCCCCCCCTTTTTTTTTTTGGGGGGCCCCCAAATAAAAAAATTTTAAAAAAAAATTTTTTTTCCCCAAAATTTTTTTTTTGGGTTTAAAAAATTTTTTTTTTTTTTTGGGGGGTTTTTTTTAAACCCCCCGGGTTTTGGAAAAAAAGGGGTTTTTTTTTTTTTTTGGGGGTTTTAAAAAAAAAAGGGGAAAATCCCAAAAATTTTTTTGGAAAATTTTTTTTTAAAAAAAAGGAAAAAAAATTTTTTTTAAAAATTTTAAAAAAAAAATTTTGGGGGCCCCCCTTTTTTTTTTCCCCCCTTTTTAGGGAAAAATTTTTTTTTTTTAAAATTAAAAAAAATTTTAATAAAAATTTTAAGGTTTAATTTTTTTTAATTTTTTTAAAAAAATTAAAAAAATTTCCAGAAAAAATTTTTTTAAAAATCCCCCCCCAAATTTGGTTTCCCCCCTTTAAAAAAATTTTTTTTTTTTTTTTAAAAAAAAAAAAAAAATTTTTTTTTTTTTTGGGGGGGGGAAAAAAAAAAAAAAGGGGCCCCCAAAAAAATTTTTTTAAGTTTTTAAAGGGGGCCAAAAAATTTAAAAATTTTAATTTTTTTTGGCCCAATTTTTGTTTTTTTTTTTTTTTTAATTGAAAAAAAAGAAAAGGAAAAAAAAAATTTTTTTTTCCCCCAAAATTTAAAAACCCCCCAAAAAAAGGGGAAAAACCCAAAATTTTTTAAAAGGAATTAAAAAAAATTTTTTTAAAAAAAAAAAAATTTTTTTAAAAAAAAAAAACCTAAAAACCCCCCCTTTTTTTAAAAAAAAATTTTTTTTTAAAAAAAAGGTTAAAAAAAAAAAAAAAATTTTAAAAAAAAAAAAATTTTTAAAATTTTTTTTAAAAAATTTTTTTATTTTAATTTAAAAATTTTTTTGGGGGGAAAAAAAAGGGTTTTTTTTTCCAATTTTTTTTTTAAAAAAATTTTTTTTTTAAACCCCCCCTTTTTAAAAAAAAGGTTTTTTTTTTTAAAAAAAGGGAAAAAAGGGGTTTGGAATTTTTTTTTAAACCTGGGGTTTTTCCAAAGGGGGGTTTTTGGGGGTTTTTAAAATTTAAAAATGTTCGGGGTTTTTTTGGGGGTTTTGGGGGGCCCCAAAAAAGGTTTTTTTTTAATTTTTTTTTTAAATTTTTTCCCTTTTTGGGAATGTTTTTTTTTTTTTAAAATTTTTTTTTAAAAAAAATTTTTAAAAAGGGCCCCCTTTTTTAAAATTTTTTTTGAAAAAAAGTTTTTTTTAAAAAATTTTTTTTTTTGTTTTTTTTTCCCCAAAAAAAAAATTTTTCAAAAAAAAAAATTTTTTTCCCCCCCAAATTTTTTTTAATTTTTTTTTTTAAAAAAAACCCCCAATTTTTTTCCCCAAAAAAAATAAAATTTGGGAAATTTTTTTTTAAAATTTTAAAAAATTTTTTTTTTTTTTTTTGGGGTTTAAAGGTTTTTTTTTTTTTCCCCAATTTAAAAAAAAAAAATTTTTTTTTAAAAAAAACAAAGGGGGTTGGGTTCCCTTTTAAAAAAATTTTAAAGGTTTTTTTTTTTTTTTGGTTTTTTTTTTTTTTTTTTGAAATTAAAAAAAACCCCCTTTTTTTCCTTTTTCCGGCCCAATTTTTTTTTTTTAAAAAAATTTTTTTTTTTTTTTTTTCCCCCCAAAAAAATTTTTTAAAAAATTAAAAAAAAAAAATTTTTTTTTAAAAAACCTTTTAAAAAACCTTTTTTAAAATTTCCTTTAAGGTTTAAAAAAAAAAAATTTTTTTTTTTTTTGGGGGTTTTTTAAAAAAATTTTTTTTTTCCCCCAAAAATTTGGTTTTTAAAAAAAAGGGTTTTTTTCAAAAAAAATTACCCCCCCAAAAAAATTTTTTTTTTTTAAGGGGAAAAAAAACCCCTTTTTTTTTTTTTTTTTTTTTAAAAATTTTAAAAAAAAAAAAAAAAAAAAAAAAAAAAAAAATTTTTTTTTTTTAAAAATTTTAATTAAAATTTTTGGGTTTTTTTAAAAAAAAAATTTAAATTTTGGAAAATTTTGGAAAAAAAAAAAAAAAATTAATTTTCACTAAGTAGGCTTTTTGGGGGTTTTTTTTTTTAAAAATTTTTTCCCCCTTTTTTTCCAATTTTGTAAGATCCCTAGAAAAAATATATATTCTTTAAAAAAAATTTGGGTTTGTGGACGTCCACTTTAAAAAAAATTTCGTGCATTATTGTAAAGATATTGCCAAAAGGTTTAAAAAAAATTCGGGGGGAAATTTTTGAAGAACTGAATTTAGCAAAGTCCCTTTTAGCGGTTTTAATCTACATTATCGCGGGGAAATGGTGGACTAGACGTTAAAGGAAAAAATTCAGGAAGACCGAAATTAGTTTTAGAAAAAAAAGTCAAAGGGTCCCTTTTAAAACTTTGCAAAAAAAATCGAAAAGAAACACATTGCGGGCATAACAGCACAATGGACGATGAAATAGGGCATAAGCTGTCCCCGAGGGGAAAGGTTTGGGAGGGAAAAGGATTCAAAGTCAGGATTTTAATTTTTTTTAAAGGGAATTTTTAAAATTTTTGGTTTTTCATTTGTTCCACCGTGCCGTTTTCAGGCCAAAGAAAAACCCTTTTAAAAACGGCAAATTTAAAAGAAAAAAAAGGCACAAGGGCAAAATTTTAAGTGGATGGACCATGGAAGATTGGTCAAAAGGGATTTTTTGTGACGAGTCAAAAAATTTTATGTGCGGTGGGGGGGATTTGCGGAGAAGAGTGATAAAAATCAAAAAGTGAAGGGGTTAATAAAGAATGTTTTTAAAAAGAACTGTTAAAGGGTTTCCCAAAGGAATAATTTGGGGTGGGGATGCATGTCAGCTAAAGGGTTGGGGAATTTGAATTTGGGGGAAACGGGGTATTAACGCCAAAAGAAAATACCCAAAAAATTTTAGAAAAAAAGGGTTTTTTGCTCTCTATTTAAAAACTGTATCCGGGAAAACGATTATATTTTTCAACAGGACGGTGCATCATGTTTATACCCCAAAAAAATATAAGAAATGGTTTGGGGATCCCTGAAATAAGGGGTCCTTTCATGGCCCGGAAAAAAGCCCTGAATTAAATTTTCATTGAGGGCATTTTGGGGCCCCCGACTTAAAAAAACCGTTTGCGCAACCCAAAAACCCAAAAGAAACCCCTCTTAGGTTTAAAAGCAAAAAACGACGAAGTTTGGGGGAAGTTTTTTTCTCCTGAATTTCTGCAGAAGTTTTTTGTAAGTACTATGCCCGCAAGGATACGCGCAGTAATTAAAGCAAAAGGAGATGTTACCCATATAAGGGAAAAAAAAAATACCCCAAAGTCCGAAAAATTTTGTTGCCAAGTTTATTCGTTTTATACAGCTTCTTTTTTTGTGTTTAATTTTGTTAAGTTTAAAAAATATTTCAATTTTTGTTTAGAAAATTGCATTAAAGATACCTCTATTTTATTACTCTAGTTTTGTTTTTTGTAAAAAAACAATTTTTTTTATTAAATTAAATTTTTTTTTTAAAAAAAAAATACGTGTTTGAACATTTAGGTTTTTTGATAGGGCTCGTACAGTTTCTAATTTGAAACATTAAAAAAAATTACTCATTCATGTTTTTTTTTAAGTTTATTTAAATTTGGAAAGGTAAAACACAAAACTTGTATGATATTTGCACATTTTAGATAGGATTTATTTTTGGCAAAATTTTGAAAATGAAAGTTTATCAGTTTTTTAGGGAGGGTTTGTACAATGATAAATTTTGAAATTAAAAGGTTTTACCATGGGTTT
Organism: Zophobas atratus; assembly: GCA_022388445.1. Lineage (NCBI taxonomy): Eukaryota > Metazoa > Arthropoda > Insecta > Coleoptera > Tenebrionidae > Zophobas > Zophobas atratus. Next base: position 24,426 of record JAKCWB010000076.1, on the reverse strand, counting down.
TCCCATAAATTTTTAAAACCCTTTGCAAAGGGTTTTAGAGCATTCCGGGTTTTGCCCAAATTTCAAAAGTTAAATTGTAAAGGGTTGTAGGGCAATTTTCATTTTTTTTTTTTTAAAAAAAATTCTGAATTCCTAGGGTAAAAATTTTAAAAAAAAGGATTTTTTAAAAATACAGCTCGAGGGCGGGATGTTATTTTATAAATACATTTAAAATAAAAATTTATTATTGAAATTTTGAAGATAAAGTTTTATCACATTTGTGGGGAGGACGATCAAGGCAAATTGGTCTGCGAATCGCCAATGGGGGCTCGATTTTCAAGTTTTTTTTCAGAAAAAATTAATAAAGTAATTCATCAGTAAAATATTTTTTATTATTATTGTGGGTGTTTAATTTCATTTAATACTAGCATCCCCTAATTTAATTTTTCCCCCATCAGTTGTGAGCAAGGGCTTTTTGGGAAAATTTTTTGAATGTTTTACTATTTCCCTAAATACCCTATTTTATTCGAATTTAAAAAACTTTACTTTTTGCAATTTTTAGTCCCTCCCAAAAAAAATTTGGATGCCGCTGGCATTCAGCGGGGGCTTGCACCAAAGAATTTTTTAAAAGGGAAACAAAAAAAGTGGTTTAAATGATAAACCCCGTAGGCATGACAACTTTTAAATTCAGCCGCTCGGGTGTATTATCAACAAACCATTTAAAGAATATTTCAAAACGAAAAAAAGAAAATTGATTAGGGGTTTTTTTAATTAATTTTTTTTTATAAATTTTGTTATTAATGTTTCGATACATTTTATTTTTCCTTTAAAACCCTTTTTTTGAAAAATGGGGGTGCGACTTTGAAAGGGGTGGCGGCTTGGAATATTTTACAAATGTAGTTAAATCTTTATCGTAAAATTATCCCAAAGTCCTTGATAAAAAAAGAGTTCATTTTATATTTTCAATGTAATGTTTTATTGATTTTACAATTTTTTTTTTTCGCGCCATAGGTTTGATCAAACTTTAAAGTTCGGGTAAAGAGAAAAAACTTAATTACTTTTTTCCTGCCCGGGGTGCGTCTTTCTTAAATTATATATTTCAATTTTATTTCAAAAAAAACAAAAGTATCTGTTATAATCGCTAATAGCGGGGGCAATTTTGTTTTTTTTTTTTAATTGTACATTTATTTTTTCACGCAACATTTGGGGACCGGGCTACAGATATCAAGGGTCTCGATTTTTTTGCGTTTTTCCCCTGTATAAAAAAGGGATGTGGTAAAATTTTAAAAAAATTTTCACTCCCATTTAGAAAAATTTTGTCGACTGAAAAATTTTTTTTTTAGATTTAAAATCGTGTTGGGTTTTTTCAAATAACCCCTCCCAAAAACATGAAAAAAATTATGCCACAATGGGCTGTGTTAATTCAATTTAGACTGAAAATTGCCCTAAACCCCCAATTTAATTTTCCAAAGGGGTACGGCCCAAAAAGGCCCCCAGTTTTAAGCAAGGGTTTCAGTAAAATTGAAAACTAATTTCCTGAAGGCACAGCTCAGGGTTTTTGATATTTTCTGTTCTGCTCTTAGAGGTAATTTGCTTTAAAAATTTTTTGAAAAACAAAAATGTTTTAAAGCGAAAGAATTTTATCCCCAATCCACCAAATATTGAAAAAGAAGGACAGAAGCAACGTTTTTCTTTAGGGCCCCATTTGCGTCAGTTAAACCCAAAACTGGAAATTTTTAATATTTTTCAAAGTTATTTTAAAATACTTTTTTCCCCCAATGTTTCTAAAAAATTTAAATTTTTAAAATAAAAAATTCCTGGGGATTTGTTTACAACTAAAAATTCCCATTTTTTCGAAGAATTCAGATGTTTCTGTTCAAAGTTAAATTAAGTAGGTTGTGCCCGTGTTCATTTTTTAGAAGCATGTTAAACCCCAAAAAATTAAGAAAAGGGTATTTTAAACCCGGATTAAATGAAAGGAACCCAACCCCGGGAAAAAGATCATATATAAATAAAAATTTGGGGTTAACTTTTTTCTTTAGATATTATACCAAAAATTTTAAAAAAAAAAGGTCGATTCCAAAAAAAAAAGTGGTACTTAAAAAATTTCGTCTTTATATTAATTAAAATGGGTTTGATATGACCCTTTTCTTGGAAAGGGAAAATAAACTGTTTAAAAAGCCTATTTTGTTTCCCGAAAATTTAAAGTTTTTTGCAAACATTATTAAACACAGGGCCCTTTCCCTTCTTAATTTGGGGGGGGGGTTCTGTCATAAACACTTTGAATTTTACGTAACCCCACAGAAAAAACCAGTGGTGTTTAAAAAACCGGAAATAAAAGAGGGAGGTCTGTCCATCTTTTCAAAATATATTAGGGTTAAAAAGTATTTTTACCACAAATTTTGTGGTTGTTTTTAGCAAATTTGATAAAATTTCGGCCGTTAAATTTTGTTTATTTAAAAAAAGGGCCCAATAAGTTTTACTCTTTGGGTGATTTATTTCACAAAATTTTAGTTGCCTGTCCGAATCATCTTCTTTAAGTTACCTTAAACATTTTATAAGGGTTTGGGAAATTTTTTTTTCTTTAAAACTTGTTGAATTGTATTCACCAAAAAAATTTTAAATTTTTCCGGGTTTTGTTTTGAAATTTGGGGGTTTTGCCGGGGTTTTTCTTTTCGTTTCCCCGCTTCCAGTTCCCCTAAGTTTACTTAAAAAGCCGTTTGTAAGGGGGTTGTCAATGGCCTTCCAAAGGGAAAATTGGTTTTGGAAAAATTTTGTTTGCTTCAATTTTATAAAATTACGATTAGATTCAGCAAAAATAAAAAAAAATTGTTCTGTTTTTTTTTGAAAAGGGGAATTTTAATGGTTTAAATGGGGAAAAAAAGGGAAAAACGGTTTTGATTTAAAAAGTTAACGATCTGTTACTTTTAAATTTGTTAGCAAAATTTATGATTTCTTTGGTACCGAGTATTTGTTATTAAGGGGAGGAAAATTTTGGTGTATTTAAAAAAATTTTTTCTTAATTTTAACTAAAGTTGGCCAGGGAAAAAAGTTTGTTTTTTAAAAATTTTTTGGGAAAAAAATAAGGGTTTTTATAAAAGAGGTCACTCGAAAACCCCTAGGGTATTTAAAAACTTTTTTTACCTTATGTCATAGTTTTGACATTCGGTCAAAGGGGTTTTCCATTTCTGAATTTCCGGGTCCAGAAAGTTTTTGGAAATTTTCCCTTTCAATGGACCAAACCCGGAAGCCATTCCAAAAATTTTCGGGGGGGGGCCCCGGGGGGGACTTTACGAAAAGCCACCTAGGGATTACCTTTTTTATTTTATTATAATTTGGTGTAAATAAATCCCAAATTTTTTTTTTGTTTTTAGATGATATAAATTGTGGTTTCATTGCGGTCATTTAAATTTGTTTTACTTTGCCCAAAAAAAAAGCGCAACTTAAATTTAAAAAGTAATAACAAAAGCAGCTTTTTGGAGTCCCTTTTTTTTGGGAAATTACATTAAAACCCATAAAACAACGTCTTTTTCTTTAACCCTCCAAAAATATTTAAAAACCGCAAAAAGAAACCTCAAAATGAATTTTTTCATATTTTTTTTATTATGGGCCTGCAAAAATTAAACAACAGCGGACTTGGAAAAAACATTTAAAAAAAAAAAGAGTTTTATTTAAATTTTTTCTCTAAAAACAATATAAAATAAGCGGGCTGGGAAATAGTTTTAAATTTAAAAAATAATAATTTACTTAAAAAACCCATGACGGGGAGTTTCGAAAACTGTTAAACCCTTTTTTTTTTACAAAAAGGGGTTTAATCAAAAAGGTTTGGCAAAAAGATGAGACAAAAATGCTCCCCTTTGATATAAGTAGGGGTTGAAAACAGTGAAGGGCCCCAGGGACCTCTTAAATTTTTCCCCTAGGGCCGGTTTTAACCTTTCCCAGAGCTTCAAGTTCTCAGTGAAAACTTAACAGGATATAAAAAATTTACCCCTTTTGATAAAATTAAATTTTCCTCTACACTTTTTTTTACAACGGGACATTATCAAAAACCTCGTTTGTAAAAAATGTGTTTATTTTTAAAGAGCAATAATATCATGAAAAAAAATGGGGCTTTGTTTTCATTTCTTTTTTTTTGATCAGTGAACTGGGATTTTCTCCCTTTTTATTGCAGGCCCTTTTTTTTTAGAAACCGCTCTTCAGATGAGCTTTGTTTTAGCGTTTTTTCAAGTTGGGAAAATTGTTTTTTTATTTACAAAAAAATCTTTCTTTCTGAATATAAATATTGATTTTTAGTTTATAAAATTTATTTTTTACCAAAACCGGAAAACCCCGTTAATTTAATGTTTATTAAAGGGCTTTCGAAACTTTAAATTATTTTTTTAAAACATACCTTTTGGTGGGGTTGAAATTTTTTTTATGTTAATGAACCCAAAAATTGGTTTTTTAAACCCCAAATGAACTGTTGTAATTAATGTATTAATGCTTTAACCCAAAAAGAATTTTTCAACTGAGTTTATAATTATAAAATTAAATGACGTTTGCATCTTAAAAAAAGTTAAAAAAAGTTTAAAATATTTTTGGAACGTCGATGATTTTCGCATGATACATTGTGTATTAAAAAAAGTAGATTTTTTTTATTTTGTTTAAATTTTATTTTCAAAACTTTCGAATTTAAAAAAAATTATTGGTTTGGATAAAAAAAACGTCTATAAAAAGGTTTTGTAAATATTTAAACTTTTTAAAAAAAAAACAGTTAAAAAAAAAATTTTAAGTTCAACAGTGAAAACCACTAAATTTCAAATTTTATTAAATTTTGGGGTGACATTTAAAAGTATTTTAGCAAACATAATTTTTAAAATTAAAAAATTAAAAAATTTACATTTTATTTTTTAATTCACGTCATTCTTTTAGCATTTTATAAGGGGTTTTTTTTTATAAATGTCAAGTTGCCAAATTTATGTTTAAAATTTTGCTAGATTTGTGGTTAAAAATTTATAAAACAGTGAGGAATTAATTTCTAAATTGTTTTAAACCACAATTTTTAGAACAGTACCCTTTTTTTTATGGAACGGGAAAATTTAAAGATAAATTTAAATCGGTCGGGCTCCTTTTTTTCAGTATTTTTTTTTATGTTTGAAACTCGAATTTTAATCAAGAAAACCCGACAAAAAATACGCCAAAAAAAGGTTTTCGCGTTAAAAATAATTTTATTTTTAAACCCTCATATAATGACACTTATATGACGTCTTACCGGGGTTTAACCCCTTTAATTGGCCAAATTTTTTCTTTGTTGAGATTTCATAAAATGGAAAAAATTTTTTTTTTCTCGTAAATTTTTACCATTTTGTTTTCAAAATTTATACCAATGTTGTGCTGTATGTTTCATTTAAAACATGTTTTTTTTTATGAATTTTACTTAATTTTTTAAAGCAAATTAACAAAGTTTTTGTTGCAGCGCGCGTGGTTTTATTCAAATTTTGAAAATTTTTTTACAAAGCTCTTACAAAATTGTTAATTATCTTTGGGATTTTGGGGGCCCAAAAAAGCTTGTTTTTTATTTTGAAAAACCCTTTTAAAAGCATCATAAAAAACATATAGTTAACTGATTGTTGAAAAATATTTTTACATAGCATTTAATTAAGATTTAAACTGGGGCGTATTCACGGGATACACTGCCAAGTTTAGGGAGAAAACATGGTTGTATCCTGTGGTAACCTGCCCCGTTTCCAAAAACATTTGATAGGTGTAAACGGGAGAGAAAACACCCCCAAGATGTAAATAAATTTATTGTTTTTATCTTTAGGGGTACATTTTCCAATTTTATATCCATATATAGGAAAAAATTTAAAAATTTTTAGTTATTCAAAAAGTGAATAACATAATTTTTTAATTATGTCGGTTTCAAAAAGTTTTATATACCCTTTTTTCAGTTAATGTAACGTTCTTTTTAGAAGACTTTTATCAAAAAAATATTTTTAATAAAACAAATTTTATAATATGTATATGTACACTAGGGTGATTCAAAAAAAAAAATATTTTTTTTTTTCGTGCAAAGGGGGTTAAAAGTTTTTTTTCACGTTAAAAAAAAACCATTTAAAATTTTAGCTCTTTTAAAATTTTAAAATTTAAAACCGTTTCCCCAAAAACGGGTTTTTTTATTTCCCCAAAAGAATAAAATGGGAAAAATTTTTTTTTTTCCCCCTTTTGTTTTTATTGCTTGGGCCCCTTTTGGTGTCGTTTAAAAAAATTTAAAAATTTTTTTATAGAGAAATTTAACGCTCTACAAAAATGTCTCCTATGATTTTTCGAGAAACCGGGTAGTTTAAGAAAAATTTTTTTTAGGCTAAAGTTAAAATTTTTTTTGCAAATTTTTACGTTTTTTATGGGATTACCTTTAAAATTTTATGGTCTTTTTTGGAATAAATCACCACAAAAATTTATGCCCCTTTTAAACTTTTAGTTTTATAAATAGTAATTGTTTTTAATTTTATGCTTTTTAAAAAAGTCCCGTGAAAAAAAGAAAAAGTTAAAATCGAATTTTACTGAAATTTTTTAAAAAGTTTAAAAATAACGGAAAGACGTAGCTTTAAAGAGGAATTGGGGTTAATTGGAGAAATTTTAACAATTATTCCTAAGGTGAAGACCCCAAATACAGTATTTATTACAAAAATTCGAGAACATCGGCAAAAGTTTCCGATTGTTTTAAAAAAAAAACTTCAATAATAACAAAAAAATTTTAAAATTTCATTGGGTTGCTAAATAATTTTTTAAAACGATTTAAAAGCCTTTTTTAAAAATAAAGTAAATAAAATTTTTATTCATACAATTCCAATCGTAAAATTTTTTTATTCCCCTTTGTAAGTATTTTAAATTTACTGAAAAAAAATATTTGTCTTTAGGTTAAATAAACTATGATTTTTTTTTTCCCACTGATGCTGGAAAAAAATTTGGAAAGAGTTTTACTGGCCTTATTATTTGCATAAAATTTTTTAAAAAATTACTGTTTAAAAAAATAAAAATTTTAAAAAGTGTATACATTTTTTTTGGTGAAATTTTTTCCCAATTTTAAAACCCTTTAAATTTTTTTGTAATGCATCAAAAAAGGGCAAAAAAATTTCGATTTAAAATTTAAACTTTAGCCCAAAAAAAACTCTTCAACTATCAGGGGTTTTTGCAAAATCAAAGGACACTTTTTTTAGAGCGTTTCCCAAATTTCTTTAAAAAAAATGGTTTATTGAATTTTTTTCACGGGCACAAAGGGGCGGCTTTGCAATAAAAAATCAGAAAAAGGGTGCAAAAAAAAAATTTTCCCCTTTATTTTTATTTTGGGAAAAAAAATAAAAAAAAAACGCGAAGGGGGACGTCTTAATATTAAGAAACTCAAAATTTTAACTGGTATTTTTTTACGTTTTTAAAAAAACTTTTGAAACCCCTTTTGCACGAAAAAAAAAAATTTTTTTTTTTTTGAAAACCCAATGTAAAACAAGTCTGCTTATTAAAATGTAGGCAAGTAATTCAAAGTGTCGGGGTTTACAAAAAACCTTTTTTTTATTAATGTCTGCTTATTCCTTTGGGAAATTTTAAGTTTAAAAACTTCGAGGATAAAAACTGTTTGTTTTTGGTTAACTTAAAAACCCTGGGCAGGTTGTAACCCAAGCAATTCTCAGAATCCCAACATCCGGTCGGTTTTTTTAGTTTTTCCCGAATTTTAGCGGGGAAACGTACCCTAAATTTTTTGGGTTTTATTTGTTGTTGGAAAGAAAACATTTTTACAAAAAAAACCTTTTACAAAATAACCCAAATTTCGGGCAATGTTTATGATTTATTTCCCGCTCTGTCCTTGCACTCTGAAAATTATTTCCAGTTAAAAGCAAATTTAAATTAATTTACCGTTTCCCCATTAAATTTTCTAGATGTTGGAAAATAATTTAAAAAATTGGAAAAAATTTTGCAGTTTATTTAGGTTAAAAGATATTTCAGGAAAGTTGGGTTGAAAGAAAAAAATTGAACAAATTTTAAAAATTTTGGGCCCAAATTTTAGACAAAATTTTGTTTTAAAAAAAAAAAAAAAAACAGAAAAACCAAAACAAATTTTTTTGAATTAAAATTTAAAAATATACACACCCGACACTTGTATTTTTTTAAAAAATATTTTTGTACTAATTTTGTGAACAAAAATTTTTGGAAAGGGAAATGGGGGAAATTTGTTTTTGATTTTCTTTTGATTTAAATTTTCCCTTAAAACAAAGTTTTTTTTATTTTCATTTGAATTTCCCTTTTTTTTTGCCCCTTTCTTAATTTAAGCAAAAAGGCAGCCGGGAAATTTTTAAAAGAATTTTAATGAATAAATACAGTACAATTTCGTTCATTTCCGTTCGATCAGGGGATAGCCACAAGAAAAAAATGCCCCAATTTGTAAAATTTGCACTTTCACTTGCAAAAACTCAAGGTTGTCCCTTTGTGTTTAAACTTTTCCACTTTTAAATTTTTTTTACCATGGTCAGAAGGGGATTTACAAAACCCCTTATACAAACAAACTAAAAACCCCCATCTGGGTAGGTTTGGTTTGAAACCCATTTACGCGGGAAAGTTTTGTAAATTATGGGTCCCTTTTCTTTGAGCAAAGGGTTTTTCATAAAAAGAGGGCTGTCGACAAAATTTTTTTCCTCTTTATAAATGCATGTTTTTGGTGAAACTATGTTTGATTTTCCATTAAAAAAAATTAAAACCCCTTGGGAAATTTTAAATTTTCTTATTTGTTTAGTGTTTTAATGGGGCACTTAAAGTTACATTGGTTTTTATTTTTGTTTAAACAAAATATTCAGCAAAAGCATTAGTAAAAATTAAACAAAATTTCCCAAAGTGCAAGCATTTTTTTTTAATTTACCTAAAAAATTTAAATTTAAATAAGTAATTTAATTACTACAGAAAACTACAATAAATTATTTCTACTTAAGAGCAACTAAAGTTATTTAAATTTTTCCTCCAAAAATTTGATTTTTTGTAAGGGGGGGTTTCAATATTTAAGGGAAACTGATTTGCCTTTTGAAATTTATTCCTAAACATAAAAAATTTTGGCTTCTTATGTTAAAAAAAATAATTAAAAAAAAATTTAAAAAAAAGTTTTTTAAAAAAAAAAACTAAAAAAAAATTTATGTTTATATAGAAAATTACTTGTAATATTTTTTTTTAAATTTTGTTTTTATAAAAGTGGGAAAGGGAAATTTTTAATGAACTGTTTAAAATTATATTTTAATTTTCAGGTAGAAAAATTTTCTTCAGAAAAAAGTTTATTTTTTGATGTTACCCTTTTAAATTTTTAATATTCTTTTATATTTACACTGTTTAATTAAAGCAAGTGTTTAAAAGAAAAATTTGCCAATGTTTTTTAAAATTTAAAATATGTAGGGGTTTAAAACGTCAAGCCATTGTGAGTCGCAAATTTTTACGTTTAAAATACAAGTGCAAAATCAAATATTCGTTTTCGCTCTTTACTCTTTCATTTTAAATTTTTTTTTTCCATGGTCAGAATAGAATTTATTAAAACCCTGTCCCATTCTAAACAAAACGGGGCCCCCTGGTTGTTTAATTCCCCGGGGGAAAATTTTGTTGTAAATTATGGGACCGTTCTCTTTTTTGGGAAATGTTCACAAACGAATTTTGGCCGGCAAAATTTTTTTTTTTTCTTAACGTTGTTGTTTTTTAAATTTTTACAAAGTACGCAATAATTATTTTAAAAAGGGGTTTTTAAATTTAATTTTTATTTTAATTTTAAACTGTTTTAATTGTGTAAAATAAAAAATATTTAAATTTTATTTGTAAAAAATTTATGAGTTGTTCAATCTGGGGGTTCTTTGGAACCGGGGTTTTGATAAATATTAAACTTTATTTACTGAAGATTTTGATACAAATTTTTGTCCCTTTTATATCAGACCCAAAATAAAAATCTGGTTGGGATCTTAAAGGGGATACAATTTCCAAAATTGCTTAAAAATTTTTGGGGTTGGGATCCCACAGTTCACACCTGCAAGCTTTTTGATGAATTTTATGCTGTGTTCCTAAAATCCCCGGCAATTTATTACAAGTAATTCCCGTACCCCCCCTTAAACCCGGGGGGGTGTATCTTCGAGTAAAATAGTTGAAAAAAAAAGAACGTTTGTGTTGAAAATTATTCTGAACGATTTTTTTTATTTGTAAATTCCATATATTTTAAAAAATGTAAAATTAATTTTTTGTGGCCCCTTCTGGTTTTGAAGTTAAGGGGTTAAGTTTTCATTTCTATGACAGCGTTTTTGAGCGGGGTTTTAAAAAGGGAAATTTTACTCCCCCCGGGGGTTTTAAATAAAAAAAATTTAAAACTTCCCCCGGAGTATAAAATATGTGAAATTCATAGGGTTAATGCCATACTCGGGGCACATAAAGTAAACACTTAAACCCCTAAAAAATAAAAATTAAATTTTATAAAAAAAAACCCAATGGTTTAAAAAATTCACATCCCCTTTCTTCCCAAATTTACATTTAGATTATACGTCGTAGACAACTTTTATTGGGCAAATTTCTTATTTCGCTTCCCTTTTTTAAAGTGATTATTGAAGGGAAAATGGCTTGAATTTTGTAAATAGAAAGTAGGGCAACACTATATTTAAAAATTTAATTTTTTGAAAAAGTATGGGAAAATTTCGGTTAAATTTTTAGACAAAAACCCTTTCTTTAAATTTTGGGAAAAAATTTTGGGGAAAATTTTCGTTAAATATGTAAGAAAAAAGATTGAAAGGAAAAATAAAGAAAAGTAGTTTGGTTGATTTATTATTAAAAAATTTGTTCGAAGAAAGCTCATTTTTGTTTACTAAACTTGCTGCTTGCAAATAGGAAAATTTTTCATCGCAAAAAGTAAGTTCAAACTTAACTTTAGTCTTTTAAAATTTATTTTGGTTTTTTCACTAACTAAAAAAACAAATCCCCACAAAACAAATTTTCTTTGTTACTGTCATTTAATTAAAAAAATATGAAAAGTTGGTTATTTTAAATCTGATGATAGTCTAAAAATTGAATTTTGTGTTTGGGTGACTGAAATTAACTTAAATTTTTCCCGTTTGTCAATCTTCCAAAAATTTTTGAATGTTTTGGGTTTTAAAATTCGAAAAACTCCCCTCTTTTAAATTTTGTTTTTCTGTTTCAAATCTCGTGTACAGTTCGACAAATTGTTATCGGTATTAGTTTTAAATTACGGGGGACTTATAAAAGATTTTCAGTTCAGTCGCAATTTTTCTACTCCACAGGGCCCGACGTTTTGGGTTAAAATTTTTTAGTTTTTTTTTATTGATTATAAAACTAGATTCAAGACCCACTTACTCCATTTTTCCCGAAAAATTTGGGGGAAAACAGTACCTTTTTTTATTAGTATTACCTTGCATCTATCCAAATTGGGGAAAACGTGTCCCTTTCAAAAATTTTGATGAGTAATCACAAGTTTTGGGAAATAAAAAATCATTTAAAAAAACACGTAGCAGTTTCTTTATTTTTTACTTGAAAAATCACATCATATCTTTTTTTTAAAGTTTTAATTGTTTTTTCATTTAAAAAAAAAAAATTGCCCCAAAACAAATCTTTTAGTTTTTGAAACGTCATTTGTTTTTATTGTACTTTTTGGGGGGGGGAATTCTGTGAAATAATCTTCGACCCAAAAATTTTGTACTTAATAAAATAAAAACGCAGGATTATGGGGCTCCGTTTTTCATTTAAAAAAGAACACATTCAAGGGTCCATGTCTTAAATTTTGAATTTATTGTCGTTTTAAAATTTGTTTCAAAAAATTTTTTCCCCAAAGGTTTAAATATTTAAAACAAAAAATGAAAAAAACAAGTGCGGCTAAAAAAGTGGAAAAGGAAACGTTTCGTTTTACATGTTTCTGTTTTTGGACGCACCGAAGGGAAAGAATTTTGGTAAAATGCCGGTTTTTGTGTTTGCAGTAAACCCAAACCTTTGTCTTTCTCGAAAGGGTTCGGGGGGTTTCGCAGTCCTAGTTAGGGGGATGGGGCGGGGACGGCCAATATTAATTTGGGCCCCAACTGTACTGTCGCGTAAGTCTTGAAGAAACTAAAGTTAAACATGAAACTGGACGCGGTGGGTTTTGTTTTTTTTGGATTTTTATTGGGCTGTAAGGAGGAATATTTGTGAGAAAATTCTAGTGAATTGCTCGACTTTGGAAAAAAAATTTTGGAAATTAAAAATTTTCCAAAAAAAATATTTATTATAAAAGGGTTTTAAAAAAATAAATTTCTTAAATAAAAAAAAAGAATTTTTTGCAATACGTTTTTAACGTTTTTAAACAAAGGGAATTTTTGAATTGGGGGTGGACAATGGAAATAATTTCATTCAAAAACGAGAAATATTTTCCCCAGCTCATTTTTTTAAACTGAAAACTTTTTAATTTCCGGGTTTCCCCAAACCCCAAGAAATAGCGCGACATGTTTGAGACCCAAGACTTAATTTAATGTATTTTTTTATTTTTTAAAGAGGGAAAACCCTTTTTTTTTACAAGGCAATAAAATAAAAATATGGGGCTTGCAATTTTCACAATAAATTACAACGTAAAATACGTCAAAAGCAAAAATTTATTTCACTACAAGGATTTTTTAAGGGAAAAAAGTTCAGCTCTCAATTTGGAAATTTGATATAATTCAAAAAAAACGCAATATACAGTTAACAGATGTCGAAAAAACTTAAAAAAAAAAATATATAATGGTTTTTCAATTATCACGTTCTAAAAAAAATACAATTTGTCTTCTTGAATTTTTTTTTAAAATTTTGTACTGTAAACGCAGGTTAAAATATGAATTTTTTTTTTTTTATAGCCTGTGTTTCACTTACTGACTGCTGGCCTAGTTTTTTAGCCCAAAGTTTTTAAAATTTTTTATTACCCTAAAATGAATTCTGGGCAAATCGTTTACCCCAAAAAAGCAAAACACAATACATAACTGGTATCTTGGGGACAAAGAAAACCCGGAAAAAAAAGCCCCCTGTTTGCAAATGGTTTTCGGTAAAATCTAAATCGTAAATTTTAGTTTGAAATCTTAAACATCATAACATCAAATAAAAAAATCAACTTTTAAGTTTTAGATCATTTAATTTAAATTTTACCCCTCAAACCAAAAAAGTTGTATTAAATTTTCTGACACGAGGCGGCCCGGGTTTGAAATTAAAAAAAGCCCCTCAAAATTTTTTTTCTTTAATTTCCCCTTTTTTTTTAAAAGCTTTTTTTTCATTCGAATTTGATGTAAAAATACTGCCAAAAACCCTTTTATAGTTTATTTTTGAATATTCGGTTTTTTAAATTTTCGTACAAGCTCCCTTTAAACCCAATTTGTCTGCATTAATTTTAGCTTAAAACATTTCTTTCTTGGTTTTTTTTTTTTCATTTTTTTTTTTGTGAAATTCAATTGCATGTAAAAACAGATGAATTGATTTGCAAAGCATCTTTTGTAAAAAAGTTTAGAAATTTTTATCTTTTAAAATAATTTTTAAAACCCTTTTAAATTTTTACTTATTACTGGTTAAAAATATAATAAATAGGGCTTTTCAAAATGCCATGCTTGAGGGGAAAAGAACTTTATAATCTTAACCCTTTGAACGTTTATGTACCTTTTTGAAATCCTCGTTGAAAAAAGGGAAAACTTTTCCCCCTTTTGAAAAACCGCTAAAATCAGGGGCGAAATCATTTAGGGGAAATTTGGGATGTAATTACTTAAGGGTATTATCTCCAACACTAAAAAAAGAAACTCGTTAATTTTTTCGGAAGGCGTTACTACTTTGTGCTTTCAAAGTATTTAGAAAAAGGGGAAAAAAGCCATGGAAAAAGAAGAATCTATCTCCAAGCATATTATTAAAAAAAGTTCTTTTTGTATACTCAGGCGGTTTGGCAGAGTGGTAAAAATGGTATCTCCGCTTTGCGGAGCCCGGAAAAAACCAACAAGAGTAAAAAAACCGCAATGGTTAAAACAATCGGGCCCAAAATCTACGGTTACATTTTTGGGAATCTTGTTTGTCCGGGTTTATATTAACTCGGTTGTTATTGTGCGAAAACCCGGGTTTTCCGGTTTTTGAAATTTTTTTCCCGGCCCGTCCCCTTTTTTTACCCTTTTCGGTTTTCGGGTTAATTTTTGCTACCCAAATTTAAACCCAAAATCAAAATTTGTCAGTCCTGTTTTAAACCATTAAAAACCTTTTGGGAAATTTTAAATTTTGTTAAAAGAAAGGGTCTATCTTAAAAAAACCTAAAATAAATTTTTCTAGAAAGAAAAATTGTTTCGTTTTAAATTTAAATAACCCAATTTTCTCTTTTTTCGTTAAACCCAAATTGTTCCCCAAGCAAATGTTTTTAAAAAAATGTTTCTTAGCCATTAAGTAAGTAATACATTTTTTTGCAAAGACCCTGTTACTTATTAGGAAAAAAACAAAAAAGATCCCAAAAGGGTGATACTTACCCAAAAAATTTGGGCAAAAGTTATTTAGATATAGAAAATTTCCTTGTCCCTAAAGTAAAAGTCAAACAAAATCCAATTTCCCTTAAAAATTTAAATTTTAAAAAATTTTAAATTTTGCTTTTTTAAAAACCCCATAAGCTTTTAGCAAAAAAAATGTGTCAAAATTTTTTAAAATATGGGGCAAAGAAAATTTTTTTATGAGTCATCAACTTTTTAGTAAAGGGCACTAAAACTGTGCTTAGGGTAGAGTGTAGTATAATACTTTAAAAAGTAAAAGTATTACCAAATTTTTTTTTTAAAAATGAAGTTTAGGAAATTAAGTCATAACAAAATGAAAAATTTGCCCTTTCCCCCGGGGAGGGCCCCTTTAAAAAAACTAAATGACAAAACTTTCTTTTGCTTACGTTTTTGGGGGTAAAAAATTTTGCACCCCCACTGATATAAATTTTTACATTTTTGAAAATTTTTGTGCATGTTGTTGGACAACCCAAAAGCAGTCATTGTTTTTTAAGTTAGCTTTTCTAACCCGAAACTGTAAATTACAGAAATTTTGTTGAAAAAATTTGGTTAAATTTTTGGGATATCAAATTTTAGCAAACATGTCCCAAAAGTGGCAAACCTGTCCTTTAAGCATACCATATTAACGTTTGCTTCTTTTTTTTAAAATTTTAAATGCTACTTAAATTTTCAGAAACTAGTGGATTCGATTTTTGTGTTTTTTGAAAAGCCCTTTTTTTCATTAGAAATTTAAAAATGTTGAAATTTTTCGGTTTGTAGCTTTTTTGTAATTTTGAAAAATATAAAGGGGGAAAACGAAAAAAAAAAATAGGGCAAAAGTTGGCCCGTACGAAAAAAACTTGTTTTTGGGTTAATTTGTTTTTATTATTGGCCCAAGGGGTTTCAAGGCCCCAAACATTTTTAGACGAGTGCAAATTAGAACCCCCAGACGCGCCCGGTCGAAATGGGGTCTGAAACGCGGGTTCTAGAAAGTGGCCCTTTTCAACCGTGGGGTTAATTTTACTATTTTTTTCACTAGTAGAAAAACCCTAAGACAATAAATTTGGGAAAAAAAAAACGTTCAATTTTTTTTCGCAACATGATTTTGTTTTTTATTTTAAAACAAACTTTATCTAAAACCTTCAAAAACAAAGGGGAAAACCCTTTAAAAACTTGTCGCTTGAATGGAAAAATTTTATCTTCTACCCCTCTACCAACTACCCTGCGTAAACTCAAGTTAAATTTTAGTAGCTCACAAATTTAAATTTATTTTTTAAGAATTAATCACTCAAAGTTTTTGCGTTTCATAACCTCAAAATTTTTTCTTTTTGGACCCGTGGGGCGCAAAAAATTGAATTTGCTACCTCTAAAATGAGTCGACATTTGCATGCTTCGTGGGCTGCTAGTTAAAAAAAAAAAATTGTTTTGTTAAAAGGGCACAATTTTACACGGGAAAATTTTTCAGTAATTTATCAAGAAAAAAAAGGGTTTTTTTTCCCCCCTGCTATTTTAGAAATGGAAAAACTAGAGTTTTTTAAGAATTTTTGGGGGCATTTTCCCGGAAAAGGTGCCCCGTAAAATTTTTATGACGTTTTTTTATAGGTTGCAAAAAAAACGTTTTGGGAGTAGAAAGGTTTAAAAAAAGTGAACAACCAAAAAGGGTGTTAGAAAATGTAAGAGAAAAATTTTGGAAGGAACTTTCCCTTTTACAATTTAAAAATTTCGTGTGGATCGCCCCAATTAAAATTAAAAAAAAAAAACTTTAAAATGTTCCCTTATAGAGTTCAATTTTAAACCCCCAAATTATGCCCCAAAAAATTTTCAAGGTTGCGAAAAAATTTTTTATTATCATTTGTTTTTGGCCAAACCCCAAAAACGGGGGAAATTTCAAAACATCATTTTTTTTACGATGTATCTTTGGGTTTTCCCCTGATGGTCTAAGAAAAACGTTAGGTATGTAGTTGTTGAGACGCCCGGGCCCTTTTCCAATTAAACCCGGTTTTTTTGGGGCGTTGTTTCACATGATTTTTTTTTTTTTTTTTTTAAAATAAAAAATAAATTTACACTTCCCCAAAGTCAAAATTTGATTCTTACACCAATTTTTAGAAAAGGTTTTGATGAGTGTTTTTCTTCCAAAAATTAATAAGTTAAAATATTTCTCATTTCAGCAAAAACAGACCCTTTAAAATTTTTTTTAAAAGGGAAATTTTCGTTTAAAAATATTTAGAAATTTATGGCCATTTTTAAGGCTGCCCGCCTTTTTCCCTTTTTTATTCAAGAATAATGTATGCACAAAAAAAGACCACAAAAATTGTGAGAATTGGAAATGCCCATTGCCAGACAAATTTGGAAAAATTTTTACACCGGGAAAAGCCCCTTTTTTGGTTTCTGGAAAAAATTTAAAAAGGGCGTGTCCGCCCTATGTCTATGAAACAATTGGGAAAAACCGTGTTTAGCACATTTTGTAAAAAAAACTAAAATTTAAAAGTTGCGTTTTTTTGTTTAATTTCAATTTTTTTTTTTTACGTTCCCCAACAATAATTTTGATATCATCTTTTAAAATTTAGTGGGGTACTGCCAACTTGATAGTTTAAAAAATAACCCATTTTAGTTAAGGGTAACGGTTTTTTGTTTTTGCAACTTTAACTAATTTTTTTTTCGATCTCGCTTTTGGAAATTTATGTGTTTTAAATCAAAACAAATTCCCCCGACCCAAAAAGGGGGTTTGAAAGATGGGGGTGGGCAGGGGGCTATTGTTTTTTGAAAAGTTAATTAAAATTTAAAAAATTTTAAAATATTTTAGTTTTAATTAAGGAAATGTTATATAGCACTACACAAAAATTATATCTATAAATTTATTTTTCCCCGGGAAATGTGCTAGGGGAGTTTTTTAAAATTTAGAAAAGGAAATTTAGATCATTTTAAAATTTCCCTGAACAATAAAATTAAAAAAATTTAAAAATGAAAACTAAAATTTCTTGCTAAATTTGTTGAAAGTGGTAATTTAAGAAGCCATTTAATTTTTTAAGGGGAAATTTCCCTTTTGGTAGAATAAATAGATTTTTTGGGAATTTTTTTTTTTAAGTGTGTAATGCGGACATAATTTTTTCCCAGTGTATTTTTTATTAATGGATTTTCAGAAAGTAGGGATCAAAAAAGTGAATTTTTAAGTAAGTAAAGGTCAAAAATCGAAAATGTTTATGGTTTTGGGTAATTGGTGGAAAACTTTTTTTTGAAAACCCAAAGGGGAAAAAACGCATCCCTCTAAAAGCCCCCCAAAAGCAAACCCCCATGTAAAATTTTTAATTATTCCCTTCACTAGTTTTTTTTTAAGAGGGGGGAAAACTTTGATGTCTTTTCATGGATCCCCCCCAAATTTTTACCAGGATCCCTTCTGGGATAACCATTTTTCTATCCAAGAAAATTGGGAAAAATAAATCTTCACCACAATCCCCGGGAATTGGAGATAGGTACCGCCTTTTGAAAATTTTATTCTGGCAGGGTATAACGTGTTTTTAAATGTTTAAAACTTCGCCCTTTGGAAACCTAAATTTATAAGTGTATTACGTACAAAATTTTTTTCAAAGCCCCGAGTGTTTTTTCCTCTTACAAAACAAAAACGATTTTTATTAAAAAATCCCAAAAAACCAATTGTAGAAAAGGGAAACCCAAAAAAGCATGGAGGTATATAAATTTCTGCGCGTCGTTTTTTTGGGTTCTGATTATAATTTTTAAGGGACAAGCGCGCTGTATCGGGATTATTTTAAAATTCGAAAAAAAACTCGAAACACTAGCGAAAATTTAAAGGAGAAAATTTCTGCCCCCAGTTTAACTGTTTCCCTTTTTAAACCCAAATTTTTTTAAAACCCGAAATATTTTTGTTTTCTTTTCCTTTAAATTAAAAAGCTTTCAGTGATTACCTTTTTTATGGGAAAATTGTTTCCCTGCTGTATTTTAAAGGTTTTCTTGAAAAGAAGCGTGTTTGAAAATTAGAAAAACTTCGTTTTTTTTTTTCCACATTAAATTTGATTTGGACATTTGAATTTGAAAATTAGACAGTTGATGCCAATTTTTAAATTTTTTAGTGATTTAAGATTGCAACTTAAACCCAGAAAAGTTTCTGTTTCCCGTTACTTTTTTCCGAACGTGAATGTTATTAAATTTTTAAATTTTTTTAAAAATCCCCAAAATAATTTGTCAAATTTTAAAAATTTTAAATTAAAATAAAAATGGGATATAATTTATTTTCATTATAATAATTTTTGTTTAATTTCCTGTTTAATGGGAAAAAATTTTTTTTTGTATTTTTAAAGTTGAAAATGCCAAAATAAAGAAAAAAATTATTTGAAATGTGGAAAAAAAAAGTGGGCTCTGTACAGGGAGTTTTTTTAAAATCCTTATTTTCAGGCCAATTAATTTTTAAAATTTTTTTTAAGAAAAAAAAATTACAAAATTTTTTTTTTTGGCATTTACCCGCACGGGTTTTCTGGGAATTTTGTAAAATACTTTATGGGGATGAAAATGATTTAAAAATCGAATTTATTAGGAAACTTTTTTCGTCCTTCTAAAAATATAATGACGTCTTTTTTATTTTTTGTTTTTTTTGCCCATGCAAAAAAGTAAAATTATGTTATGCGTTTTGTTCTTATGCCTTATATCAAAAGCCTTCCCAAACTTAAAAGCCACGCTGTTCATTTTGGGAACGGGGGTTTTTTTTTTAAAAAAATAAGGCGGGGTTTAGGTAGTCCTAAACCCCTAAATTCGCTTGGTGCGGGTTTTCTGCAAAATGTGCGCCCTAATCGGGTTTAATATTTTAAATTCCAAAGCCGAAAAAGTTAAAAACCCAAAAAAAAATTTTTACAACGGGTTTAAAAAAATCAAAAAAAAAAAAAATTTAACTGAAGGGTTTATATCTTTAAAATGCCTTTGCTGTAAAAATTGTTTGTTTAATGTTAATTTTTACGACAAAAACAATGAAATTAAAAAAACCCCCCAAAAAAAAAATTTTGAATGGTTTTTCAAAAAAGGGGTGATTTTATATATGTAGGGGACTTCGGTTTTTTTTAAAAAAGCAATTCAAGGGAAAGTGACAAGAAATTAATTGTTCCCCTACTGAAAAACCCAAAAAAAGCCCTTAAAATTTGGGGTTTAATTCAAAAGCTTTTAAAAATTGGGCCCGAGATCGGTTTGGAAAATTGGGGGAAAGGGCTTGAAAAAAAAATAAAAAAATTTTAAAACAGTTTTAAAATTAAAAAAATAAATGAATTCAGTACACAAATACCTTAAAAATTTTGGGCGGAACAAAATAAAAGCCTACATATCTTTTAAAAAGTTATAATAGTATAAATTTTAAACTTAAAAAAAGACCAATTTAATATTAAAAACTTATTTTTTTCGAAGTATCCAAATTCCTTTTTTTTTCTTACTGGGGAAAACACAAAATCGTTACAAATTTTTTGAATAAATTTTTTTAATAACCCAAAATTGGCCCCTTATAGAAAAATAAATTTTTGAAATTTTCTTTAAGATTTGTCCCACAAAAACACAACCATTTGTCAACATTTAAAAAAAAAATTCCTTTCCCGTAATCGACGCATGGTTTTTTAAATTTAAATAATTTAAAAATTTTTTTGGTTTTGGGTATTGAAAAAATTTTTTTTCATAATCTTTGATTTTAATTTTAAATTGAAAAAAGCTGGCCATTTGATTAAAACTTTTTTGATTTCGTGTGAAGGAAAAAGACAGCCCTCCCTCTCTGTAGGTGATCAAAATATAAATTTCCGTACCCAAACCTTTTTTTACTCTCAATAATTGTTACATAAAGGGGAAGACAGGGGATTTTAATACTGAAGTGGGAAAATATCCCGAAAAAATAATTCTGAAAGGGTTCCCTCAGGTTTCAAAAAACCTCTAGTTTAAAAAATGTCTCTTTAAAAAAACGGAAAATCGTAAATTTTTCTTCATCGTAACTTTTAGATACATGTAATTTTAAAGCGGTTTCCCTTTAAAGAATTTGTTCCCGCACCCTACTGACTGAAAGAAATCTTCTTAGTCTACACTTTTTTTAGGACTCTAGAATCTGTTTGGGCAGAAAAAATTTGGGAAATTGCTCCCGATAATCTGCGATAAGCCCAAAAACCCTTCTTCCCCGATTGTCTGTTTCGCATTTTTTTTGGTAAAAATATAATTTAAATTTTAAAGTCGTTTTGAGAATTTTGGCAAAAATTTAACAAAAAAGGAAATACTTCGAAATAATGCTGAAGGTTCCTTCGATAATCCGTCTTTATTTAAGGTTGACCACTTTTCTGACCAGAGCAAAAATTTTTTAAAAACTGAATTTTTTCATCGTCCATGCTGTGAATAGGTCCTGAAAATCTGTTGCGTTTAGCAATTCCTTTTACAATATTCTTGGTGTTTACAATATCCCACCAATTTCTGATTATTTGCAAAAAATCAGCAGTTTTCATGATAGGCTGGAATTGTTTTTTAATGCTGCGATAGTGGTGTCGTGAAATACATTATCCGACAACTTAACATTTTGCCTCTCAAAGTTATTGGGATATAAGGTTTTCCTATTCAATTTGAAAGCTTTCTTAACCATTAATTCTTTCTCTTGATTATAAAATATCCTAATATGTTCTAAACGTGCCTGCTTAACATGTTCGAAATTATTAAAATCTGGGTAAGTGAATGTTTTCAAATTATCTTTTTCTATTTAACCAATTATTATAAATATTTTTGAATAAATGCACAAAATCATACGTTAAAAATATAGGCAATATTACTGTGTAACGGATTACAAAATGTATCACCTGATACCAAATTTTTAAAAAAATTTTGGTTCAATCGATTGTTATCTGTAATAATAAGTATTACTTTAAAGTCACATTTCTGAACCACATTGATTGTTTCCAATGCAGCATGTTTTAATTCTTCCCCAGTGAGATTATTTACAGGATACAGACGAACCACTTCTTTAAAATTTCCAAAAACTGCAGTGATCATGAATGTTACAACAGTTTTTTGCCGCCTGTGTAAGGATGGTTTTCTGCCATACCGACAATGTTATTATTTTTGAAACTTATATGACTATGAACATAAAATCTCATCAATCAATAGGGCCACATATTTTTCTCTTTCAGTTAAATGGCTAGCTAAATGTTCAATATAATGTGTTGTACTGGTAGAATCATTTGTTGAAACATTGAAACCTGAAGACAATTGCTGCAAATATCGTTTATGTGGCAGAAAAAAGTAGTCTCTCAAAATATTGTATGCAGGCACAGATTGTGAATAATCATAAATGCAAATAATAATACTGATGAACTGTATTTGCTCTTCTTCTGACATAACATTTTAAGCTGCTGCAGAATACTGTCAAATACTTCTTATATTTATATTCATGATCATCATTCAACAATGCATGTGCTTTTTCTAAAAAAATATATGCTTTATTTATATAATGTTTCAGGAACAGTATCTTCTCTATGTGGTACATTTTTGTACCGCAACAATAAATTTTCAAATTGTGACCATTTGGTTAATTTTAGAGTACCATAAACAGCCACCGCAAGTCATTATAAGATATCTCATTACCTATTTACAAACACTTTTACTCCTAAATCGTTCCTTATGTTAACACTACAAACGACTGTAAGTTCTTGAATTTCACAGTCAGTTTGATGATCAATGTTCAGCCACATAACACCACACACCATCTTCTACCACTTTAAAACTCCACTCTGATAGATTTTGTAGATGATTTTTAAAGTTATTTACAAAATTATCGTAGCCATTGATATTGTCACTTAACAAAAATTGTTCAATTTTTGCAGCATGCTGTTTCTCCAACTGAATTCTTCTTTGTTCTGGATCTTTTCGCTCTGGCACTAAATCCACTGAGAGATATCCTGGTAAATTTTTGAAGATTTTGGGGTATAGCATCCTTTGTAAGTTTTGGATATTTCAACAAGACTTGCTGCCTTTCCCCATTTGGCTTCACACAAACTTGATATTTAACAACATGTCGATCGTTAAAATGATTAATACAAACTGCTGAAGTAGCAGAAGGGGTCCAATCTTTACGTGGTATTGCTCGTATCCACACATTTTTCCGGGCAGGATCTTTCGGAAAGGAAAATGTTGTCACAGTAGTGTTGGTTTTTTAATTTCACTGTCATAATTAGATTTGCAGGCTGGAAACGCAACACCTACGAGGCATCTGCAGAAAATCAAGTTTTGAGGTTAGGTACATTAATCTGTTAATTAATAATGGCTTTCTTGACTTGACAGCAACAACAATTGTAATAGACTTACAACTGGGTTTTAAAGTAAAGTTAAAAGCATTACCGTAGGGTGGTTTTAAAATAACAGAAACCGTCTCAAAAGTAAAAAAATTCAAACACAAACTGCTCACGTGAATTGGATGACATCGGACTACCTTACAGTGTTGCCGATTTCAACATCATGGCTTGTAAGTTTAGAAGGCAATTGCTTATATCCATTGTAAATGGGCAGTTAGAGTTGTGCTTGGCAGAGTTTGACACAACTCCAACCCTTTCCATAGAGACAGCGATGCGCTTGGCGGGGCTAATATAACCTCTCGACTTAGAGTCGTGCTTGGCAGAGCTGACACAACTCCAATCCCCTCCCCACGATTGCGCGTGGCGCTCCGTGACGGACGACGACGATCGCGTCCAGGTGAAGCAGACTCTTCCCCGGACGACACCGACCGCGTCAAGGGGAAACGCAGACCATTCCCAGGAAAAGGCGCCCGCGTCCACGTGAACGCAGACCATTCCGAGGCCGAGGCCCGACCGTGCGCTGAAAACTTTTGGACCATACTGTATATAAGCACACATTCAAATACTAATGTTGCGGAATTTTAAAATTTTAATTTATACTTTTTAAAAGGTTTGTTGCTTGCTGTAGGTCTATTCAGAACAGTATCTAACAAAATGGGAAATTTAGTTGTATTTGTAGTTTCATAGTTCTGAGAGATTCAAGAAAGAAATTTAGTTCAGGACTTAATGACTTTTAAAGTATTTTTACATTAGTCTATACATACATATGTATATTTAAAAATTTTTGAAAAAACTAACTATCGTTGGTCGACTAAAGAAAACTAACCATGAAAATTGATGCTAGAAGAAAATATTTGCGGTTCTACAAACTTTTTCCAAATTACCATAATTTGTATCATGGTTTATTAAAAGTTGAAAATTCTTGGCCAAAAGTAATTTGCGTTTTAAAACCGTTGTTTTCTTTCCAGTCATCTCACATTACTAAAAAAGTTGTGAAGGTAATTACAGTTACCCAAAAATTCTTTCATTTCCCGTTTGTAAGAAAATGTAAATTTAAAAAAGTTTTTTTGAAATTTCAATCTCGGAGCTAATTAATAGTAAGTAGTATAATCCTGCAAAAGACAGCGATGTAACTTTTATAATAAAGACAAGAAGTTTAATGTTACACACTCGCTAATAATAATGATAATAATAATAAACAACAATCCTAAACATTTGCAAAAACTGGTTTAAAAAATTAGGTTGAGATCCAATGGAATTGTGGAAACATACATTTTTTTACCAAATTTATACTCAGAACAAGTTCTGAAAGTGCAAAATATCTTTCAAATTTTCTTTAAGATCCACATACAGTCGTTGACAAAAAGAATTAGAGTACTATATTTTTCTCTCAAAAAATGCTTTATGGTTTTAAACAATGCTCTTTGAATTTTATTGTTCATAGGATATGTATTCAGTTTGCTTGATTAATAGTTAAATATCTGGTTGACCGAGCTTCGCTCGGCTCGTGATAGTATTAGTTCAGGTTAGCATATACAGGGTGCCGCATCCAAGTCTGGATATAGGGAATTAACATGGGAATTGATTTTTATTTTATAATATCTCCCCAGATCACTTTACAGCTATTATTGAGGTTATGCATTTATGGAGGACGAGGAGGTTCG